>JBAIZL010000001.1:361737545-361795045 GCA_036971475.1 Prosapia bicincta | reverse complement strand
AATTATCGTTTAAAATTTAGGTGTGACAAATTTCCTTATACGAATTTTCCTCATATGTACTTACATTTATTTTATTAGCAAAAAGGATTTAACGTGATGTTACTGCCATTCTTTTTTTATTTAGAAATAACGTCTTCCTTAATGAAATACTATAAAGGAATCAATGCGTTAACAACACCATTAATTCTTCACCGGAAGTAAAAAAAACCTTTAGGCGCCCTCATACGTCATCACCAAAAAGCGATCTCGAAGCGCCTCGGAAGTTGCCCAGTGTCCGCAGGGGGTAGTTTTAATTGTTCCCGCAAGTGCTCAAGACTTGGGCGTCAGATGTTTCACCCCCTTGGCCACATATTAATGTCTTGCTGCCATCCCTTCCTACAATTTACTACCCTTGCAGTTAGCCGCAACTACATTTCACACTCGGACTTTTAATTCAATATTCTCAACAGGGCGTAATTTAAATACTTTCACAGATGCTGCTGCGGTTATTAATAAAATGGAAGGGTGAGGAGGATTTTAAAGTTAATATGAACTGTTAGATTGGAAGGTTAACATTATGAGGGGATATAAATAATTTGCCCTTTTCCTCCCTTCTTATAAAGGAGAATTAATTTGTTTTGATCTTATTAAGTATTGTTTATTCTTGTGTTATTGGTTATTAATAAACAAAATATCATTTATAGTGTGTTGGGAAATTTTTCAAAATATTAAGGACTCTATTTTAACTAGGAAAGATTCTAAATTTAGAGCTTGGAAAATATTGTTTGATTTTAAAGAAGTTAATTGACACAATATCAAGAGCACAGTGGTACAATATATTACAATGAAAATATTGGAAAGTACCCCAATACCACAAAAATAATAAAAAATAACAAATAAAACAAGTTACTTAAGATTAAACCCTTATGTACATTTCGATGACCATGTCATCATCATCAGAGTGTCTTATTACAAAATTACAATCTAGCATACACGAAGTTACAAACTAGAGTGATCTGGTGAACTAACACATTATTTAAAATTTATATTAATATTTTGAAGTGACAGGTTTGATATCTTAACTAATATTACAATGATAAAAGGTGGACTTCTAAGGCTATAGATTTCTAAAAAATAACATAACAAAGAAACAGTATTACAACTTTATTCTTGCTCTCGGGTCGCTGTTACAGGAACTTTGCTTTTAAATTAGAAATGGTGAAACTAGAATAATTTTTATAAATTTTGATGAAATTAAAATTTATTCTGAACTAAAAGATAGATGTCTGATTCAAATAATACTTATTGTTCTGAAGAGTCCCTGGAATCTTGGCCTTGGTTATTATCTTCTGCACTTACACTTGACACACACACAAAACTACTTTATATTTCCAAAAAAAATTTTACGTCGCACTTTTTAAATTTTACTTATAAAAAAACTCTTTACTTAATTTATTCAATTTCTCCCTTTACAACACTTCCATCCTGGATCCCACCAATCCGTCTTCCTCTGAAACTCTCCTCAAACTTCCTTTTCAACTCCCAATCATTTAGTTTTTATTAAAAATCTAATCTTTCCCACTACCACCAATACGTTCTTTGTAAGTTTCCCACAGTTCTACAATTAGCTAAACCTAGCGGTACACGGTTATTTTCTCAGACTATATCGGATTTCCCGTCTTAACCACTATGGACCCTTCTCTATTGTCTATGGTTGTCGGACTCAACTTATAGCTTTCCTGGAAAGGATAATGGCATGGTACCTGCTTTGTCCGCACTAGAAAAACTATTTGTGTCTTTCCTTGCTTAATTCTACAGATTTTAACTAACTGAATTTAATCCAAAGCCTCGTACTTTATGTTATAATATATATATATATATATATATATATATATATATATATATATATATATATATATATATACACATATATATTATATTACACATATACAAAATGGTAAATAGTTCTTGTATTTGATACCTCAGACATTCTTTACAACTTCTTTTCAGTTTTTTTGTGGCCATTCAGAAACCTAATTTACATTCTATATTATAAACTAAAATTATCTCACGTTTATTATTATTGTTTTATTAGCAATTTTGACATTTGTGTTTTTAAATAGTTTCATAATTGTTTTATTTCATATTCTGAAATGTCATTTCATTCCAGATGGGATCATTATTTTAATGTATGTAGAATAAATATTATTTTGGTTTTATCATAATGTTATTATTATGTTTATCTACATTCATTTAAAACAATTTTCTATTGTTGTTAGTTTTCTTCTATATTAAGTTTTTTCTCATATTTTATCTTTATTTATATAATTTATATTGTGTCATTTAAATGGTTTTTGATGATGCCGGCACTGCAGTTTTATAATTTTTATAGAATTTACGCGTACTACTTAAAGTATTTACACAATACAGACTGACTTTAAAAAGAAAATAATTGCATTTTAAAAACAAATGTCAAAGGGTTGTCGAGAAGTAGGCTTGACATGGTTGTAAACCTCACACAAGCTATAAATCTGTAGAGCGTAAACAATAGTGTCGAAGCCTTATGCTTTAAGAGTTGAAAAGGCTCCCACACCACTCCAAATGTGAAGTGAGCCACTGCACATCGGTTATCCAAGTGCAGACCTAGAGAATAGGTTATAACTCTCGACCTATACCTATAGGTATCCATCGGTTATATCTCTCGACCTAGAGAATAGTTTAGTAATCTCACATAGAATGTTGGTGGTTGTTCTGATAAGCGTAGGTAAATGCGATGATCGCAAACCATTTTCCGACCAAATTGTTAGGACACTACAATGAGCAGAATATTAGATAATACCTGTTGCTCGAGGTATAATTGTACAAATTCTCTAAATGTCAAAACTATCTGTATATCTGTTACGCCAAAATCTAGGGTGATTTGTCTTTATAAAAAAGTAGGGTTTAAAATATTCTTCAAAATATTTATCACATACAGAATAAGATCCATTTTTTCTTAATATTTTGTTTGCTAACTAAAAGGTAATATAAAATAAAACAGTAAGTATAACATCTATGACCTAAATGTTAGGTTTCAATGCAAAGAATAATAACACTTTCCCCCCTTAATAACAAACTCATTTCTATAAGAAAATATTGCAGCATTTCTAGTTCTGGTGTTGGCGAATTTCGGAAGGAAATACAACGATGGGCGATGACACCAGCAAATGGTTAAAGTTCTGTAAGACATTAAATATTCAACAGAAACAATTATCTCTCTACATACATTTTTTTACGTAACTTATTACAGACAGAAATTTTTGAAAGTTTTAGGTGGAATCTACCCAAAACGTCTATTTCAGCTTACATATCTCCTTTTTATCTTATCATCTCTTCTAATACATCAGTTACGTTTTCTTTGCTTCCACCTTCTTTCCACATTATATATATATATATATATATATATATATATATATATATATATATATTAAATATATTAAATATGGTGATATGTTTTAAAATATAAATAAATAAATTTATTTATTTATAGTTAATAAATAGTTAATAAATTTAAAACATTTCAAAAACAAGAAAACTTTTAATGCATATATTATTCAAAGCTTTTTGCCGATAAAATAGTACCAGCATCTTCAGGAAAATAATTATTTTATGTTTTTAAATTAATAATTTTTTATATATATATATATATATATATATATATATATATAGGCTATATATATATATATATATATATATATATATATATATATATATATATATATATATATATATTACGACTATTCTCTATGTTTTCATAGACTGAGATTCGTTAAGTGGTTCAATATTTTGTTTTTCATGTTTATTACAATTCTTCATTGTTTGTAGCATAACCTGTTCGTCCTTAAACCTTACTGTGAAGATCATTATCTCCTATAAATAACCCCATACCTTCTAATCTCCTCCTTCGTTCTTTTAAGGTAAACTCACAGAATATGTTTTACAGAACATGCATTGTTGTTTAAAACTAATTCAGCAAAGTGAAGAAATAACGTAATTCGTACATAATTACATAATTCTAGTTTCCTCCATTTGATACCATTTTTACTGTAGGTTCTGCCAGGACTTTACAAGAATTAAGATTTTTGAATATGTCTCTAATGTTTCATTTTGAAAAGAAGTTTTGTGTGTCTATTAAATATTGAAGCCTGTAAGACCTAGCTCATCTATGGAGGCTTGAAGAGAGTAAACCTATTCTGAAACACCGTTCGCGCGGGTCCGGGGGCCTGAATTGCGCCTATGTTATAACACTAAAAGTATAAATTAAAAACATTGAAAATTTACTGCAATTGTAAGTAATAGAAAAACCTGCCAACTATTTCATTGTGAACGCACCCTTACAATGAAACAGCCGTCTTGTTGTATACCACAAAGCACTTACTGTAAACCAATATAAGAAGATTTTAGAATCGTGCAAATAGTATTACTTGTACGCAAGACGTATCCTTGAGAATGCGTTAAACCTGAAACGATTGATGATGAGTAGTAAGCAAGGCTTATCCTTGAGGATGCGTTAAACCTGAAACGATTGATGATGAGTTGTAAGCAAGGCTTATCCTTAGAATGCGTTAAACCTGAAACGAATGATGATGAGTTGTAAGCAAGGCTTACCCTTGAGAATGCGTGAAACCTGAAACGATTGATGAGGAGAAGCAGGTTGAGCTAAGAACTGTGAAGTTCCAAAAAAATAATTTCAAATTTAGAATGATACACAGCCGGATGGTAATAAAAGTGTCAATGAGATGCAGAGCAAGATCAGAGGTTCCATTGGACGGAGACCAATTATAAATAGTATAAAAATATTGGCATTACAGAAAAGTGTTTTTATCCTATCGTAGAAGTTTTCCCTTTGGCAATAAAGAAAGGAAGCAAAGGAAATAAGCAACTACATTAAGGGTATCGAAATCTTGTTGCTGTTCATGACGAGCTGGTTGTTAATTACTTATTACACTTTCGCTATTAACCAGACTTTTTGTTAACTAAAGGTTGTCTTGCCTAGTGGCAAAAATACGAGGCTGAAGAAGTCGTAAGAGAAAAACGTTTCCTCCAAGTGTAAGTTAATAATTTAACAACCTTTAGTTAACAAAAAGTCTTGTAGCAAGTAAAATCAAAAGTGTAATAAGTAACAGGGATAGCGAAAATAAGAACAAACAGATAACATTTTGATGAATAAAAAAAGAAACTAATCATTTTTAAATAAAGCTGGTAACCTAACAACAGAGTTATGAGGAAAAGAGGGGCTTCCTGTTGAGTAAAATTCTTTTATCATGGATTCGTGCCTTCGAAGGATTCTTTCTTCCTACACGAGTGGAATAAACAAAGAAATAAATAATGCTAGACCTCCTCTGCTAATTCATATGTGTTTCACTACGGGTATAATATTCTAGTACTCATACGAGTAATGTCAAAAGTATTAAAAAGGAAATCGTTGCTTGATTCATCAATGCAATTTATTTCTTAAACTTACATTTTTTTTATGAATTCGGTGTATAAATTTAAAAATGAAGTTACCACCCTCATTAGACGCCTGGAAATTTAATATTGTAAATAATTTGCATAAAGCTTATAAATAAAAGTATTCCAATTGGTTATCTCCAAATAAAATGTATATTTAATTAAAGGTCTGCACTCACTTGTAACTATCTCTATAAATATCAAAATTCTCATGAAGATTTAATACGTAAATAGTCCTGCTGATGTCTTTATTCTACACCGCTCTTTCAAGACCTTTTTAAAAGTATTTAAAAAAATATTTATTTTATCATTAACAAATCATATCTACAACGCAAAGTGTCTTCCAGATTGTAAAACGCAAAGTGCTGTGAATATTCAGATTCCTTACATTTCGATTCGTTATGTTGTAAGGTAGATTTTATTACGTAGCAAAAAAAATCGGTGTGACTAATTATGCTGGAGTAATCTAGGAATGAGACGAAGTCTGTGAAAAATAGGCACTTGAAGGGTTTAGTACTTATTCTAAGAAAAATCATTGAAATTAGGGAAAAAGTAAGAAACTTAAATATAAAGGAAATGGGATCGTATTAGCAAATCAGTCTGAAATTAAGTAACAAAAAATGTATTTAAATAAGAAACCAGATTAATACTTTTCTCAAGCAAAGTAAAGTGAAAAGATACTGTTAAATCCTATCTGATTTAAATATCCACAAAACCCCACCCTACAAAGTACCCTTGCAATTAACCCTCTCGGTGGTTGATTAAAATAATAATATTTTAGTTGTAAACACAATTAAATTCAACTAGCTACCCTGTGCTTAACAAGCGAACAATTGTAACAAACTAAACACCATAAATAAAGATGGTCCAGCTTGATTCAAGACCTAATTCGCTATGCTAATGACTTTCAAAGAAGTTTAAGGAGGCAGATGGTCCAGATGAAGTATGAAGAACCCACCCCCAAGTCGTATTTTCTTAGTGCAGTTTAAGGGAAACTCCTCGGTTCTGTTGAGAAATGGTTAATTAAAACCCGCTATCTACCGCAACCCTTAACTCACACTTATTATGCTACCCTTCACAACATCGCTTGACAATCAACGCTAATCGCATACCCACCCCAGCCGTACCTAATCTGGGTTACAAATTTAAATATAAGAACTAATTAAAAAAATTTTGATTCTTTTTCCAGTCAAAATTTTGTTTGCAGGGTTGAATTACTTAAGTAAAGTTTCTTTTTCGTTTTAATCAAAGATGAACACAAAAATAAAACAATTTTCTAGTGTATCAAATACATCGTCTCAAATATTTCCAATATGATAACGATCGTGTTTTAACGATCATCTATATAGCGCTTCATTTACAAAGCGTTTATAAGAGTTTAGTTAATTAGAGTTTAGCCAGTGAGAACTATTCACAAAGGTAAAAGTCAAACTAGTGAACTCAAAATCTCACCAACAATTAGTTTTAAAAAACAAACACACGACAAACTAGTTTCGGCGCGATGTCCCCTTCCTCAGTGCTTTGCTACTACTAACTAGAGTAGTAGCCAAGCACTGAGGAAGGCGACATCGTCGCCGAAACTAGTTTGTTGTGTGTTTGTTTATTAAAAACTACTTTGTGGTGGGATTCTGAGTTCACTATTTTGACTTTTACCTTTGTGATTAATATGAGGTCTAATTTATTTATATCTTTCTCTAATATTTAACAAAAATGTGCCTTAAATATGTTTTTTTCAATTAGAGTTTTAAAAAATAATTATATAAGAATAACATAACAAACACTACATTTTCTATTTATTGTTTAAAATACGCCGTTTTTTTAATTATTATTATAACTATTGTAGTAATTACTATATAGGCCTATGAATATCTATTTATCTCTCTCTCTTTAATATATATATATACAGTAAGCTCCCGATTATCCGTGGACGGATTAACCGGTTTGCGGATTATCCGGGGTTTACAAATATCCAATTTTTATTCCAATCAGATTCATGTGTTTAAATTTCCAAACGGTGAATTACGACGTAAATACATATAAGGTTTAATAGGAGGTAATATGAAGGGAATAGATATGTAAATATGTACGTACTAATTTTTACATTGAAAGGGAAGCATCCCGACGTGGGCCAGCGAAATAAAAGAGACAATGATAAAATGCTTGGGCGCCCGAAAACCTAATATGTTTCATAAGATTGTAAACAAATGTCAGCTAATCTCGGCTACAAATAGTCTAGGACGTGACATATGCATTATCCATGTCTGTCATATACATTATCGATCTTTATGACTTTGTGACACAAGTAGACACTGTGCGACAAAATGCTTCTCAAGAAACTTAGATGGCACATTAAAGCTAAATCAATGCTCACAAAAAAAACAGACGAAAGTGACAGATTTTTTTGTTAAAAAGTAAAAGTATTATATGTGAAGGAAATTACATATGTACATACATACTTACTTTTGACATATACTTATGTACGTATTGTAAATAGTTAGACATATAAATGTACATGTTATAATCCGTCAAATACATCGACATTTTAAATTATTTTTCTTATTTATTTTGTCCTCAAGATTATTTGTGAATTGCATAACCGGGGTCATTATATGTATAACCTATGGTATAATAATCGATTATCGATCGTTTTGCGTATTCTTTCTTCATAGCGGATTATCCGGGGAATTCGTTATTCGGAGTTGCAGGGCCACCCTATTCCACGGATAATCGGGAGTTTACTGTATATATATATATATATATATATATATATATATATATATATATATATTATTATTATTATTATGAAATCGTTTTCTGTTAAAATAAATCATTTTCTCTTAGTGCATCGTAAGAGTTTAACAGTAAATAACCTACGCATGATGGCAGTAAAAAACAATATAATATAAAATTTTGAGTAAATTTCAATATAAATCTAATACACCAATATATCCTAATAAAATAGAATCAATTTCAAAATTTAAATTTTTCTAAACTGTAATAGGGTAAATACAACGATGGCCGCATATTAAAAGGTTGGTTATAGAGAGAACTGTAAATATTATTAATGTTGTGTGTTAATATAACATTGTAAAGTTTAACTAAGCTATAGAATTCGGTCGCAATGAAAAAAAAACTTATTATTAATAAAACCAATGTAAGTTACGTTAAACCTATATTTTGAGGAGTAATAAAAAAGTCATTTTAAATTAAACTCTATCACTGGTGTAGTATATTAAATTCAGTATTTTGAAGAATGGATATACCTATTTTTGTAGAGTCTCAAAAAAAAGAAAAGTTATTGTTAATGAGAAGCAACAGTACTACCTGAAATCAACAACACATACAGATATTCGGAATACAACTTGTATTGTTCTGGAATGGATTAATAGTTACAAATTGTAACTTACAAGTAGGTCTATTACTAGTGATCCTAGTTAGTCGTTCGGTTTCGGTTAAGGTTAACACCGAAACCGTTTTTGTATGTCGTTTAAAACTTTCTGTGTTAACTTGTTTAATTAGAGGGAAAAACTTAAATCAATGTAAAGTGAAATTTGTGCCTTTTATGAATTCATTGTGGTTGGTGTAATCGAAATTTAGGTTATGTGGGGTATGGAAGAAACACGTTTTCATTCCTAAATCATGCAATATTCGGGAGTTAGAAACTGGAAAATCGATTTCTTATATAAATGGCGATAGCGAGGTGAGGATAACCTGATCATATTGGTATTTAAAAAATTCAGGAAATTACTTATTGGGAGTGATGAGTTAAACTTGGATGAACAATCATCAAAAGATAAATCACAAGACGATGTTTATTTAAACATGGCGACCACATGTAGAAAATCAGTAAAATGTTTATAGTGATTACAAGTAAAAATAAAAGTTTCAGTAAAAATTGACAAAATGGAAACTGGCTAGTATTTATTATTAATTTTAAAAAAATGTAAATTATTTTTATGAAAATTCATACGCCGGATAAAAGACACATGATATTTAGGAAAGTCATAGTCTAGAATTCCTGCTTAGCTGCCTTTAAACGTTTGAATCCCAGTCGTCTTAACCGGTTCAACTCCATTGGTCTTCTTACAGAAATGTAGTGTTTGGAGTAGTTTTTACAATTAGTGTATGACATTTCAAGTAATTACCAGGCATTGAGTATTAGGTACCTTTCGGGGTGTACTCACTGATCAGCTGTATGCTGGAGGCTATTTTAAAACAACGGTATTCGGAGGCGAGCCGGTAGTTTTTGTCAATCGGTTGCTGACTCTCCAAATTTAAGAGTAGACCATACGAGTAAAGAATCTGCAAAGCAATAATTGGATTTGGGACATCTGCGAAACTGTGCTGCCACGAAAAGTCACGGGCCAGGTCTAAGTGTAGGGTTGGAGTCATCGACCCGTGCGTGTGAATTTTTGATACATTCGCTATCGTCACTTCGAATGGTGTACTCTTTGGATGTTGCCCATGCTGATTCATATTGCGATATGGCAAACCTAGTTTTGTATTCTCTCGCTTTAAAAAAGCAGGGTGTGGTTTTCAAGGTCGTTGTCTGGTATTATTTACCACTCACCGCGCTTCTCTGCTAGTATTGTAATTTTCACTCCGTCGCAGCGGCGCCATACCTTCAATGATACAAACCGATGCCGAAGACCAGTATCTGGCGTCTTCTGTATCTACCAAGGTAACTTGTCCTTAAGATGGCTGAGTGCGTGGTTTCCGAGTTACCGTAGGACTTTCGCGAAAAGCTACTATCCCGTCATTGAATTTAGAGCTTAAAGATGGAATATTGACTGATACGCACTGTCTGAGAGCCATGCCCCCTACTTTACGGAGGTGCCTTATGTATTAAAAGAGCTTTCGAACCCCCAAATTCCTTACACTCCCAAAGATGTCTAGTTTTCTGTTTCTTGAAATTGCCGAGCCTCGCTTAGCGTTATTTATGAGTGTCCTGCTAATCATTCATAACCAAATCGCATACTTTTTCATAGTCCCTTCCTTCTGAAATTCCCACATCGGTAACCATTTTTGAACATTCCGACACCATATACGTTGCCCCGCAAACTTTTTTTACTATTGTAATCGCTTTCCATACACCGCGGTGTGTGTGGGGCAGTTTTTCGGGCGCCAATCTCGGTATTTTGACTATCGCTAAAAGGGCTTTTCTAGTTGCCTAATTTTCTACTGAAATTATTATAACATAGGCTTTAAGGATTTGTATATGTGGATATTATTGATGTCATTTGCAAAGAAATACCCATAATTATAGTTCTGGAAGTGCTGAAGACAGTTCCAGTGGAAGAGAGGATGGTCTACAAGGAAATCATTAAATTTCTGGAGATGTGGTTTGGTCACCAACAGTTTGGGCTACTGTAGTATTCTCTATTAAAAAGCTAGATTCACAAGTCCATTGAAATTATCCAAGAATTAAAAGCCGATATCGCACTACTATCTACGATATCGGAAGATGTCTACGAAAGCTTAGCGATCGAAAAGTTCTTCGATGAACTTTGGGAGTCCGAGACAAAATAGGCGGTACGATGATTAAGGCAACGTCATATCCGCTACGGACCGCTACAGAGGACGTTGCACGTGTTTAAGGTGAGGTAGTTGCCACCTTCCATATTAAGGGTAAGAGCTTACACCATCGAATATTAGGTGACCAGTGTTGATGAGGAAGTGATACTGGGAACGCATATCATGAAAGAATATGGATTTATAGTTGAACTAGGAAGAAGAATTTTGACTGTTGGGGAGAAGGACGTCATCTTGCGGTATGGAAAAGATCAATTGGCATGAGTCTTATTACAAGAAAACACAGTCCCCACTCAGAACCAGATGATGATCGGACTAACAAAAGATGGAAACATTCATGGGGGTCAAGCTATTCGACTAAAATAGAGCGTGAATGATGAGAGCCTCAGTAGCCCTAGTAGCAGAATGATTTCTACATCTAAAAGAAAACTTCCAACACGTCTAATGAGCGTGAATGGCTAGCCCGTTACATTACAGAAAAGATATACATTTGTAGCTCAAATGTTTCATCAATGGTACGACAAGTAAAACTATCTGTAGTGGATAGTAAGAAGCTTTGCGTAGAACTGTCAAGAGGATGCCTGTCAAGAGCTTACAAGAAAGCAACGGAAAAGAGTTATAGAAATAATAACAAAATTTCCAAATTTTAGGAGTCACCCCGTGGGATAACTGATGTAGTTCAGCACCGCATTGACAACGAGAACGTTACGCCTATCTGCCAGGTCCCAAGAGTTTACCTCTGGCAAAGAATGAAGAAGCGGAGCCAATTATCAAAGAGATGGAGAATAACGGTTTCATCCAACGAAAATTTCATGTTAACGGTGAAGGAGAAAGACCTATCTTCAAGTCTCTGCCTGGATTTCTCGAAAATGTATCCAAGAAGGACAGTTATTCTTTACCCCCAGATAGACGTCACGTTAGACACACTAGTAATGTTTCCTCTGTTTTAGACGTTGGACCTCAAGAGCCGAAACTGGCAGATAGGTTTTGTTTCAAAATTCAAAGAGGAAAAAGCTTTTTCAATCAGAATAGGACAGTGGTATTTCAATGTTAAACCATTTGGCCTCTGTAAAGCTCCCGCCAGTTTTAAGAATCATATAGAAAGACATCATGTAATCAAAAGTGATGACATCAAAAGTGCCATCATGTAAGCATTGTCCAGTTTATGTACGCATGTTGTGATTTGCAAAACATTTAAATACAGCAAACATCACTAAGGCTGCTAGAATGATGTTTCCCTTCCCTTAAAGGGTTAAGCGAATTCCAATCTAAGAGATCGGACTATTTTCTGTGGCACATATAAGTAACAAATTTATTTCAGTAGTCATGAACTACTTTATTAAGTTTGTGGAGGCCTATGATTAGTCGAATAAAGCTGTAACTATAGTGGATAAATTGATAAAGCAACTTGTGAGCCGATTTGTCGTCCTCTTAGAGTTGTATTCAGATCAGGGAAAGAACTTGAGTCACGCTCATTTCTAAGATTTGCGAAACGCTTGGCTTTCGAAAAACGAGATTGACTGTACCTGCAATGAAATGGGACGGTGGAGCAAAAGAAACAGGACAATAATAAAGTATTTTTCAGAAGTGGTTTCAGATCACCATCGGAACTATAACCCATTCTTGCATTTTTTTTTTTTTGCCCTTCCATCAACGAGACCACAAGACTGATGCATGTTGCCAATCTCCTACACGAATGGATGAAATCCATGTTAGTGCTCGATCCAAGACCGAGGAGTCCTAATTCAGGATGAAGGGTCGCTATGACATGACGTTTACGGAAGGGAGTTACACACCAGGAATTTTCGTTTGACTGTATAACTCTGAAAACGCCGTAGATTCTCTCCTGAGCTGTAAAGCTCATGGCAAGGCCAAAATCAGTTTCTCATAAAAATGAAGTAAAACATCATCTTTAGAGTAATGGAACAACCCAAAAGCAAATCAAATATTGTTCTTTTTAAACGAATCGCTCCCTAGAAGGAAGGCAATAATCATTCAAAGTGGCGAGTTGAAACCATTGAGCTACGTTTAGACGGAGGAACATGCTGCAGAGAAAATGAGGGAATCAGCTGCTCCACCTGTAAGAAAGACTACCAGTGACAGTAGTCTACAAGTAGGCCTATCTACTTGTACTACCACAGTATCATGCCCAGACACACTGTGTAAGTACAACCTTGAGGTTGACTCTGAGAATAGCGGCAGTTTCCAGTAAAATGTTTAACCAAACAGGAGGGTCAAGACTCCAGAATCGGAAAGGCTTAGCATCTTTAGAATGAAGATCAACAAGGTTCTCCTTGGTAACCTGTCTCAGAAATTTGAACCATCATATAAGTCCTAAGAAAACGTTATCTCTAGAGTTAAACAATGGAAGGCCAACAGCCTCTGGAACCAATAATGTGCAATAAGAAATAAAAATCTCCTTTGTAATAAAAAAAAATTACGAGCGTTACATATGGTGGGCTCTGTATTTATATACTTATTTCACTGTTTTCTAATTTTTAAAAGTTTATTATTGGAACTTCAACTTATTCATTCTAAAACAAACAGCCTATGTTAGATCGTAAACGAGCATCTCCTAAACATAATGGAAATAATGATAAACTTTATATGACTCTACTTACAGCAAGAATTCAGAAAGTTTCAATATGGTGCTCAATTCTACCGAACAATAGTCTGTTGAGAAACTGGTAAGATATTGAACTCGTCCATAAAAAAAGTTGGATCTAGAAAACAATAAACAAAGTTTCAAAACTGTACAGTATACATCAAATAACTTGAAAAATGTAATAAAGAGTAAAGAAATTTGAACAGACATCAGCTGACTGAAAGTATTAAAACAAAATGGAAGCTTAGCCTCAAACACAGCCGTAATCAAAGTATTAAAAGAAGCTATAACACACTATGTTGGTTTATGGGTTGTTTATGGAAGTCGTAAAGCGTTCCCCTTCTGCTCTACAGCTTTCATCTTGTCAACATAACGGATATTTTATTGTGTAGAAACCGCTTTGTGCCTGAGGTGAACAATATCTGCTATACAGGATGTCCTGTTGTTAATGTTATTTAATAATCTAACTTTATTGTTTAATTAAGTTTACAGTTTCAGGGGATGGTTTTTTTACGGGATCTTAAGTGTTTGGACGTCAATGTTTTTATAATGTTGTTTATTCTTTAATCAAACATTTTATTAGACATTGCAGCCGGATATTGTGAATTAGGATTCATGTTTTAAAGATAAAGAGGTTCAGTAACAATTTTATTTAATTCTTTTAAAATGAAAGAAGTTTGTTGTAAAGCAAGTAAACATTCATGTGATTTTATAGATTTGTAGATTAAATTAAAAAAATAATAGATAAATGTTTCAATTAAATTAAACAGATTTGTTTTACCACTACTGTCAGTTATATTTAATGTTGACGCTATACGTATTGACTAAAAGCTTTACAGACAGTTTAATGTTCACTTTTACCCAAATTATAGCAAAACTACCATTCAAGTGCGGATATTGTACAATGATAGGCTAGAACATGGATTGACTTATGTAAAATATTTCTTCGACGGAAAAATATTTTTGTAATGTAATTCTCATGTCTTCACTATCAAACATATTCTGGTGGATTGCGTTCGTGTAACTAATATTCCAGCTAATAATTAGGTGGTGTTAAGAGACGATGCCTCGCCATTGACCGAGTCATCGCTTTCTTACACCACTTGAGCATATATTTTAAAATTTAATTTTTAAAATACATGCATTTATAGTTATACTTACATTTCTTTTAATTATCATCTACGTATATTTGTTATTTATTTATATTTAGTATGTTCTTGTTATTGTACTGTTAAGGTTTATTTATTGTTAAATGGTTGAATATTGTTGTTTTAAATATCGTTATTATTTATTCACTGTTATATTGTTCGTTGTTGTTATTTTGTTATTTATAGTTTTATATTTTTTATTGTTATAGATTTATTGTTGTTTTTTGTTATTTATTGATGTTTTTTTTTAATTGATGTATATTTATGGTTACATAATTGTTTTATGTATTGCTACTTTGTTTTGAACTTTCTGTTTTGAACTAAATTGTTTTTGGTATTCGGTCTTATTTAAATTATTGCGTTTTGTTTCAATTTTTGATTGGCAATGATAACCACATTTGGTTTTTCGCCAGGAAAAAAATTTTTTTAAAAAATTTTTAATAAATAAATAAATAAATATAATTTTATTATTATTTTAAAACCTGGCTCGAAATACTCCCATTATTTCAGATTCATATTCTCTTTAATAGGTTCCAGAGGCTATTTAATACCTACAAAGGTTTTTAATTTTTAAATTTCAATGCAACATTGTACTCTGAGTTTCATCAATTATTTCGACCTAACTTCAATAGATTCTTTTAATACGTTTGAGTCGTGACATAGCCCAATGTGGACGCTTTGAATAAGCATGCTAATTTACTTATTTAACTATTTTACTAATTAATATACTAATACAGTATTTAATGCAGTATTTATTTGTATGGTTATTTAAACAACAATTGTATTTTTGCCATTTAGACTACTTTATCTCTCCCACGACAACAATTACATATATTTCTAGTCTTTACCAAGTCTTTAATATTGAGCCATCAGCATAGATATTTCCAAGTAACATTCCTGTTAGGAATTGCAAGAATATGACAGGATATCACATGATAACTACATTTTTCTGCACTTTCTCCTCGAGTAAGTTGGTTATCATATGTAAAAGAAATCTCAGTTATTTGTATGAAGGTAAACTAGCTTAACCTCTTGCCAATAAATTTAACCAAGAATCCCACTAATCTAATCTACCTATATCAGTGCCGCCTAATATATTGTAGAGCATGATTAATGAAGTATATTTAATAATTAATATTGCGTAAAATTGGCTGCAGTCAAGGAAGCTTATTTCTTATACAACACTTTCATCAAAATCGTCAGCTGTTTTTCTTTATCATTCTCATACTTTCATGAAAAAAGACGTCCTCCTCCTTTCTACTAACATTTTGTCTAGGATCTTGTCTCGAGTTATTACCTGCATGTTTCCATATTTAATATTTCTTGAGACGTAATCGATTATTGTAATTTTTTATTCTTTATAAAAAACCAAGGAGATTTTCTATTCAATAAATACCTCTACATTAGGTACGCTCTACACTAGCATATCCCTACAATGCGTCTATAATACCACAGTTATACTTTGTTTAGTTCTAAATATATACTTAGTAATACTTTAACCATGGTCAAAATTGCGGTTCCTCTAAGATTGATCTGCATTCCCAATCACTCTCAAGCGAAAAAGTTTTTTCAATATCAAGTAGATTTTTTGTAGAATTTGAGGTGTTAAAGCAATGCTCAAAATATGGATTAAAAGAATGGTCCAAGGGGAGCTTCTGTTACTGCCTTTCTACCTGGAAAAGTGTTGAATTTATTTAAGAAACATTTGATAATTACAACACTTAGAATGACCAAAATATTCTTAAGTAAGTTCTGTTTAAGAAGAAATTGACTCTTTAATTTCTGTATCCGTGTTAAACTAATACTCTACTTCCCTAGAACAATAGATAGAAAGTGACCGTATTGGCTGAACTTAATTCCGACCAAATGATGTTGATTTATAAGTTGTGAAGGCAATGAGTTGCTAAAAATCCTTAATCATGATTGTAATCGTAAAGTTACATAGTTTCATCTTATCATTACAGACTCCTTACTCAACAGATGAGAGAAATACTGAATATTACTGACAAAAAGCAACCACTTATTGCATACACATTGTGTAATATTATTATCTTTGTAATGTGTTATTTTCTTCAAAAAAAAAAATAATAATAATAATTCTTTTACTCGATACTCTTACCACCACTGTACTTATTCCACGCATTCAACCACTTTCTTGGAATGATGTATTAAAAGCAAAACATTACTGTTTATAGTATTAGACAGTATTTATATTATCGTTCATAATACAAAAAAAATAAGAGCAACATTATCTAGATGGCAGTATTCCAGTCAGATATGATATAAAAATTAATATTCCGTTTCTCAGTTTAGAACAGTTTTTTTCTCAGATAGAAAACCAAAACACTGCATTGATGTTCCGTTAACAGACAAACAAAAGGGTTAATCATGAGTAGATAATTCATCATTTACAAGTGGAAGCTTTTTTGACGACTTCACTTTTGAACTCGCGTTGGATTTGATCTCCGCTATTAATTAGTCAAATACAGTTGACAGGATGAATCAACGGTGAAGGGGATATTTACAGAGATATTGAATGAAAATCAATAATGGTGCAAAAGGCAGCTCTTTTGAAATCGCAGTATTTGTACTTTATTATTCATAGCCTGTGATGAGAGTTTAAATGTATATGCAATGTAAATATCATGCATAATATTATTCTATTAAATTAGAAGTTTTACCCAATGCGGAGTAATTTTGTTGTAATTTCCTAAAGTTTGTTTAAATGGATATATTATAAATTGTGTTGAAAATATTTTGAAGGGAATATTTTTAATCGCTGGGTATGAATGTACGTTTTGCACTGTAGAAAAATCATATCATACGTCACCCCTTATTCCATCACACGACACACTTCATATTTTATTTTACATTATTTGAACAGCTTCATACAAAGCCTGATTTTGTGTTTTAGGGTAGGCCAATGTTATTCTCTTATAGATCAAATGTTTTAAGTACTAAGTTTGTGTAATTTTATATATTGTATTTATTAAGTAAATATTATCAGGCTATACTTTTTTTTATTCAATATTATTTATCAATCAATACATATAAAATATTTATTGAAATAAATCTTGCTACAAATACTTCTATATAATGATAATGAGTTGTATAAGGTTTTATGGAATATATTTTTATTCCAATTTTTTAAAATTTAAACTATTTCAGCAGCATCTAAAAATTTTTAACCTCAGCTTCAATTAGCTTCATTAAATAAATTTTGTATTCAGTCAATAATTTTAGCCCATACTTTTTATTTTATTGTTATGTTATTATAATTTTATAATATGTTTACCTTCAGGCTAATATAAACATATATATTTCTCTAGAAAATATAAATTTTTCTCTCTAAAAAACTATAAACGACCTAATCCATGGCAAACAACAGTCCCTAAAATTGAACATTTTTATTGCATATATTGACATTAAGTTGTAGATTTAATTTGTATGAAACAAGTTTGATTGGAATTTCTTTTCTTGTTATACAACTATGTCTTTCTTTACAACTTTAAGATGAACCGGACAAGTCTGTATTTGGAACAGACTGCGTAAGGACTTTACTGTTGTACTTGATTGATTTAATGAAGTCATTTCATAACGTTGGTTTGTTGCCTAAATACAGGGTTTGTTTATCATGATCTCCAAGACACCATAGATGAAATGTTTTTTTTTATAAAAAAAATATATATAAACGTGTATTTGATGTAAATAACAATAAAGGACTAGCCTCTATACTTGGAAAACTTTATTGAATCAAATGTAATATTTATTTTTGTACGGCTTTACATTCTGACAATATTTTCACAAGATTATCTTTCCACTATTACCATTTACACAATAGCTTGTACCAAATAGAACGCCTTGTATTGTTCATGATCTACAATTATATAAATTCTTACAAAAAATTAGTTTTCACAAAAACATTTTATAGTAGTTTAATAATATATAGTAGCTATAATATATATATATATATATATATATATATATATATATATATATATATATATATAATAGTAATTATAGTAGTAGTTTCTAAGACATACGCCTATATACAAACGAAATTGGCTTATGTAAGTTTAAAAGTAGTTTTTTACTTTTCTAAACATACACTGTAAAAGTATTATTCTTAGATTTTTAGGATCAATTTTATACCACTAATTAAAAAACTATGTTCGAATAGACTAAATAAACAGTATTCCCACTTTATAAAGAGGTTCATTCTATTCTACTATTACGTACAACTTGATTAGATATCATAAATATTATCACGATTTTCGTATATTTATTTCATTCTTTAACAGTTTATTAAATTAAAATAAATAATTATTTATTGACTTACCAATGGTAAAAGCAAATGACGTTATCATAATCAGTTTAAAATGACGTCATCATTCTAAGATATGTACGAATTTCTCTTTTAATTTCATATTAAAACGTAAACAAGATTTTTAATTAGGTTTGAGAATCCCCATAAAGGGCTTTTAAACAATTCTTATTTTAAAGTAATTGTTAAAAGATTTAATAAATTAAATAACTTCTCATTTCAGTTAGATATAGTTGTGTTAAAATTACTTAAATACAACTTCACTTTAAATATTGTGTTACAAATTGGTATTTATTAAATCCTAGAACAAATATAATACTTATTGAAACTCATTTAGAATTTTATCAGAATCATTGAATTATTTTAGTAGGTAGATATAATTCATCGAAATCTTCTATGCAATTACATATTTTGTTTTCCAAACTTTCAATATGAGTATTTTATCTCAATGAAAAGATAAATCAAGCAATTATAAGATCTATGATCAGCTACTGATTTATGAAACACAAAATTCATTGATATCCTTTCTTGGCGGATTCCTTAAACCATTTTATTTATACTCAAGTTTTATTGTCTCACAAAGTGTGTCATTTGTCATCTAAACGTATCATAAACGATTTTATATTTCTCAAACAATTTTTTTTAAACAGATTTATAGTGACACATCTGTGTAACGATCTTACTAACGTACTTTTTAGTATGCTAAGCAACTCACTGAATGTGGCATGGCGTTTACGAGTTTCAACTAAGATTTAAGAAAATATTATTCTAGTAAATTTACCATCTACTATTACTAACCAACGATTAACTATTTTGTAAAAATGTTGTTACTATTTCATTTTTATGTTGCTTGTTTATATTGTATCTTTTATTTTGTACACAATATCAAGAGCACAGTGGTACAATATATTACAATAAAAATATTGAAAAGAACCCCAATACCAGAAAAAAAATAATAAAAAATAACAAATAAAACAAGTTACTTAAGATTAAACCCTGTACATTTCGATGACCATGTCATCATCATCAGAGGGTTTTGTTACAATTGTAACAAGACCCTCTGATGATAATGACATGGTCATCGAAATGTACAGGGTTTAATCTTAAGTAACTTGTTTTATTTGTTATTTTTGATTATTTTTTTATGGTATTGGGGTTCTTTTCAATATTTTTATTGTAATTTTATTTTGTAGTTTAAAAATTATATTATTATAAAATAAATAATTATATTTAACCGAAAGAGCAAGAATATTCTTTGAAAGAATTTTATAACAATTCCAAAGAAGTATAAACATCGAATGGCTAGAGTTATGTTTCTAAAATTTTGAGCTTTTGGTTTCAGACAAATTAAGATGCAAAAATAAAGGAATATTAGTTCTATTCTCTGAATAAAATTAGTAACGCCGAAGATAAGAAGACCTTTCTAGAATCTATAAGATCATTTTAAGAAACCAACTTCATCCTCTTTTTTTCAAACTTTTTATTAAATTATACTCCTTGTTACAGAGGAATTGATAAAGAGTAGGGGCAAAAAAACATCGAATAAAGGAGAAACCATAGCATTTTGTGGGTATGCGGCTACCACTCAAAGGGATAAATCCTTAAAAGAAATGATCCAAATGATTTAACGGTAATTAAAGTAATTTAATTAAACCTATAAACCTTATTTTTTAATTTAATAAGCCATAGTTGTACTAATAACGATATTTTGCGTATCCTAAGACAAAGTTGCTTAATGTAAATTAATAATTTACAGTGAAATGTAAACTACATCTTAATAATAGTTCGGATCCAGAATTCGAATATCACAAAAGTTAAAATGATTCTCTATGATTTCTACGCCTATGGCTTCTAAGATACAATAAACACATACTAATATTTTGAATTTCTGTAGTTTTGGCGAAGGAACTCACTGCGCCACAAGTTACTATATGTGCTTGTGGTGATAAACTTTACAAATAGCGTGATTCTATGCAACATTAAATAAAATTACAACGGCTGCGGTGACACAAACATTGAAAACAGGAGCTAACTGGGGTCTGGACCGGCTGTTATGACTTCAGAATATTGTTGAATATTTATAACATTTCTACTACTTTCTGGAGAAATTACTGGGAGTCTGTTTTATTATCAACTGAAATGTTAAGAGTTGTTTAATAATTTCCAGTTCTAAAGCTATCAGAATTCTATATATATTATCATTTATTTTAATTCGTAATTTTTACCCTAAAATTTTAGATTTCTTAACAGTAATAAATGTGTGACCTTTATTCACTGTGATAGAAGTTGAATATCTGTGATTTAGGAAATCCGACGAATATGAAACAAAAAATGTGGAATAATCGGCAATTAATAAATATAGCTATTAGTTAAATTATGATTTTCTAAACTACAAAAATGTGTAAGCGAATGTGTGTCGAATGTACAGTATAACTTTAGATTAATAAGTGATTTGTGAGAAGAGAGCTTATTAGCGTCCATAGATAACAAAATCCAGGGGAAATATCTTAATTTATTTTGTTGTATACTGTAAACTACTGGACATAAAATAAAATCATGCATTAAATCTTGATGGTTAAGAAATACCGGAAAAACCTCATGCTTACCTGTAGTAAACTGCAACTAAATATAAAATTTTTAAATGTAAATATAAAGTATAAACTTTTTAAATTGTCAAGTTAGCAAAGATGTATCGACAGGACGACTGCGATGTAAATACATTGCCAAATATATACTGTTATGAGGCTTCGCATTTAAATAAATGATTCCTTCTTTAGTATTTGTTATTACAATTTTAATATACAAATATTGATAAACAAAAAATAAAAGGTTTCATTTGCTGCCTTTTAAATGAGACTATAATGTAAAGAGATTTTATGTTTTCAGCTACATTTGAGCTATATATATATATATATATATATATATATATATTCTTGATATTTAACGTTATCCATTGTTTTTCCGTTGCACTGACTTTATGAAGTTAATATATTACTAAGTAAGTAATTTAATCCACCATTAAGTGCAATAATTTTACCTTGAGTGATGAGGCACCTTTCGGTCAATTGACCATTGTCGAATCACTGAAGTGATTCGACAATGGTCAATTGACCGAAAGGTGCCTCATCACTCAAGGTAAAATTATTGCACTTAATGGTGGATTAAATTACTTACTTAGTAATATATTAACTTCATATATATATATATATTTGTAGCTTTACATCACTGTTTTCTTGTATTCACTTATCACTTTCACTATATATACTCAAACAAGAATCTTACTTGGTATTTATGCCAGTTAACTTTCAAAGACTGGTTTTGTGTCCATCGTCGGTTATACGACAATGGAGACAAAACCAGTCTTTGAAAGTTAACTCGCATAAATACCAAGTAATATTCTTGTTTATGTACATATAGTGAAAGTGATATATATATATATATATATATATATATATATATATATATATATATATATATATATATATATATTAGGCCTAAATATATATTTTTAGCTATATTAACTCTGCAAAATTATTATACTTATAAAAAAATAATAAATGTACTATTTTGTTTTAAGAATTATGATGTTAAACCTGTATGTAATATTTGTTACAATCAGGTATTAAGATAAATTTGTTTTTAAATGCTGACCATTATGTAGTGTATATTTGTTGCATCGTATGGTATTGCCTACAGCCCGTTTTTGTGTTTATCGTTACCTAATATTTAAAGCAATGCTTTACCATATAAATCTTTCCAAAAATAAAACTATTATGACTTTTTTCTTAAAAGAACATTGCGAATCTTTTGAGTGGCAAACAAAATTATATACGAGCGAAAGTAAATATAATTTAAAAGAACATGGCATCGTTTATGATAAACTGCGAAAATGTAGTTAACATTTTTGCCATCATTAGTTAGCTACCATTTGTATAATAAAGACAAAGATTTTGAAACACAAGACAGAAATAAATAATTAAATATTAATAATTTTAAATATAGGACTATATAAATGCAAACATTTGCATAGAAACCAAACATTTAAATTGCCTTTTTTAAAGTTTATAAAAAATTACATTTATATCTGTAATTAAATATTTCTTAAACAAAAATATAATTGTAAAATAAATAATTAGTAACAGTTAAATCATACAAAACACAACTCGTTTTTTTAAATAAATTGGTATAAGTTATATTTAATGATAATTATTTGCATATGCGTTACATAATTTCTTAAAAGTATTTTTTTTAACATTCTAAATAATGTAATCAGACAGTTCTTCGTAGGTCTGTTAATATTTTTGAATAACGTACTTCACTACTTCAGGGAGTATAAACTCAATCGGAATGGGTAAGTGTCAGTGCTCAGGTCAGGTATATTCCTGTGGCAGATCTGTTTACATTGCAGTAAACGCTATCATGTCATCAGAACAAAAAGCTTGCGTAATTTAAAAAAAAATAGTCCCTGAAGAAGAAAAGTAAAATAACAATACTTTAAACAATTCTTTCTCTGCGTGGTAAGAAAGAACAATTGTTTAATTAAATATAGAAGCTAAAGCCGAAATCAAGTAATATTGAGAGCTTTGTTGCTCAGTTTATGACTGCTAATTTCATAAGTTAGTCCTTAATGCAGTAAATTCTTGGACTGTGCTTGGAACATTGACGATGTGAAATCTAGACTATTAATCTTCAATGTGGATATAAGGGATGAGGGTGGGAGGGCCAGGGGATGGGGTTAACTTAGTTGGTAATGTATGGAGTTAGCATTGTAAAACTGGAGTAAACATGTGATGAATGAACTCTCAACCCCAGTGATAGATTAACTGTTTTGGATCTTGCCGATTGTAGGAACCCACCTCCAACCATTACTGATAAACTAAATTTGTTTTACTTTTTATCAGAGGCTGATTATTTATAATCATAAAGCACGTGACATCTTAAATATGTGGTCTATTGTCTTACATCATTTCTAAATTTTAACACTTTTATCTGTTTAATAGAAAGTTATTTTTTTATCTGTTTAATCCGTTTAAAATGATTAGCAGAATGCATAGACTTGAGACTATGACTATCTTACATATACTTTTTATCTGTTTAAACGATATTTGGAAAACATATACATTATTTATTTATTGATAAAGTAATACACACATAGTTATAATTTTAAAATACGTTTATAATCTCTATTTTGTCAACAACGAATTTTACACAACCTTAAAAATCAAATTTCTGATTTGCTAAAAGGTAACTATCTGTAATATAATACATACAGGTACAATTCATTTCCCATATGAAAGTACAATATGACCCTACTTCGATCTGAGAAGAGATAATTATATATAATATAATGTGCAGAACAGTTTTAAAAATAACAATAATGTACATTACAGTTATTAAATCTTTTAAAAAAGGTATGAATAACGAAAAATGAATTAATATTAAAAGATAAATAGGAGAAAAAATGATAAAAATTGATGGTATAAAAAGTAATGAAAATAGTGCAAAAATGAATATTTAAAAAAATAATGTATGTGTATGATTTTGTAAAAATATCATTAAAAATACAATTGTGATTAAAGGAAACTACTTTTATAAAAACATAGATCTATAGTTTCTGGAAATAAAGAAAATTATTATGCATTTAAAAAGCTATTATTTTGAATTTTTACGTTTTGATAATTTCTAGATTTATATTCAATATATATATATATATATATATATATATATATATATATATATATATATATATATATATAACAAATCGATATTAAAGATATTTAAAATAAGAATATTTATTAACGCCAGTAAATAGTGATTAATTTAAAAATATATTATCAAAAACACCCGAAATCCTAATTGAAAAGTCACTAGTTTTATATATCTAAAAGTATGCTACTAAATGTATTGGCTTTAGAGGTGATAGGATTTAATTTTAAAATCTGACATATCCTTATCTTTAAGACGTCAGATTTAAAATTATAATCACGGTCAGTAGTGATTTTTACTTTTTCAAAATTGACGATGAACCTAAAACTAGAATTTTACAAGTAAACCCATATCATGGTTAGTATTATGTCTATACAATACATCTTTGATCATTGTAAATATATTGTGTGTATAGGTCGTATCAGGGTAAGTTGAGGGAATCCAGGTAAATGGGGTATTAGGAGTTGCTCAGTCGATGAATAGGCAGGGACGGCCCGGCGAGTACATCCCATTAGTGACGCAACGCCGATTACTCCCATTATTTGAAAGAAAAGATTGATACGGTTTTATTAAAAAATTGTATACAAACAATTGCGTGTTTGTCTCATGTTAATCTGTCGACTTGAAGTGTTGTAACTGAGCTTATTAGGAATTGTAATATACGACGTGTATCCGCTAATCATATTTAAAGTCGGCCGATTAACATGAAACAAGCACTCAATTGTTTGCTTAGTAATAATTAAGATACCCGTATCAATCTTTTTCTCAAATAATCCGTATTTATTAGATTAGTGTTTTAAAGTGGAGTATTGGCGAAGCGATACTGATGGGATGTACTGGCCGGGCCGTCCCTGCCTATTTATCACCCAGGCCAATCCTAATCCCCAGCTACGTGGCTTGCCCCAACCTACCCTGAGACGGCATATAACATTACCTGTGCATTATAATCTCGACATAAACTTTCTGAAAGTATTATTGCAACGGTTTCATTTAAATAATTTCTTGTTTTGTAATACTTTAATTACAATTTTAACTTGAAACAGTTTACGAATAAGCAAGTACAAAGGAAAGTACTCCAGCGTCAGCAAAGCTGTGGTGTAAACCTTATTGAGTTTTGTTCAAAGTGGAATTTTCATTTACGAAAAAGTTTTATGGTTTAAAGTTTTATGGTTTATTTTAATCAAGATGTTGAATTTATCCTCTATGTATAATACTGCACTTTCATTTGGCGTCACGTAGTCATTATAAGGATGCATCCAATGGAAAATAGATCGGTGACTCAGAATCGTCACAGGTGTATACATGTATCAATAACACCTCAGAGTATCTCTTACTCCAACTCAGATAAGGCATATTTAATTCATGATGATGATAGCCAATGATGATAATTCATATTAATGACCAAGTCATTAAAACTCAAGCAAAAAAAGAATTGGAACACATGTCATGAAAATAAAAGAATAACACAAAAAGGACGCCTAAAAATCAGTGTAGATAAGTTAAAATACATGTGCGTTGGAAACCCCATAGAGACTAATTTGGTGTTGGAAAGGGGCGAAGAAATCAAAATCTGCAGCAAATACCAATACCTAGAAGTAGAAGTAACAAAGAATGGTAAAGGAAAATAAAACGTAGAGAAGAACGGAAGCGAGAGTAAAAAGACTGAAACATGGTGTAATGAAGAAATAAGAAAAGGGTGAAAAACAAATATACAACACCATATTAAAGAGTATCTTGACATACGCATCAGAAATAAGGGTAATGTCTCAAGGAGAAAAGAGCAAGATTAACACAGTAGAAATGGACGCTCTTAGGAGATCAGGTCAAATATCTAGACTTGGATATTGGAGAAATAAAAGCATTAGCTGCATGTTAGGGAAGAAGGTGATAGTCGTAGAGGAGATTCAGAGGAAACCGCTTATATAATTCGGATTTGTAAAGAGAATGTCAGAGGGAAGATTAACGAGAGGTGCTACGGAATGGAGAAGAAGAAAGGAAAGACCCAGACTAACATAAGGAGAAATCATCAATAAGTTCATAAGTGAAGGAACTTAGCAGTGAAACACTGCTACAATTAGAAAACGTGTAGACAAAGTTTAGAAATCAGACAACGACGACAGACACTATAAAATCGACATTATACACACACACACACACACACACACACATATATATATATTCAAAATATTTTAAAAACAAGAATACTTTTAATGAATATATTTATTCAAAGCTTTTCGCCGATAAAATAGTACCAGCATCTTCAGGAAAATAATTATCCAATAAAATATTTTTACAAAATTAAACCATATGTCTAATTGACATTAATATTTGATATATATTCATTAAAAGTATTCTTGTTTTTGAAATATTTTTAATTTATTAACTATATTACAAGAAAACATATCACCATATTTAATATATATATATATATATATATATATATATATATATATATATATATATATATATATATATAATTCATACTGAGGTCTGCATTTAAGGTTATTAAAATCCAAAGTTCATACAAGGCTTTTAAAAACAATCAATTATTCCAGAAAATAATTTCATATTAAACCTAATTCTTTAAAGTTAAGAATTTCTCACATCGAAGAAAAAAATACTGTTTTTAAGATTAAATTACTGAAGTAATAGGATATAAGTTAAACGTTGATTACAACTCTAAATGTTACATTTAAATATTTAAGTGATTAATGTTTAACTAACTATTAAGTCTGTTTACGCCTTCAATAGCAAAAGTTAGTGCCCCAAAAGCACAACAACGAAATATAAATACACTTTCCTAGGGCGACCTGCGCTTTTCTATAGCATGAGGCAGGGGTCTTCACTAGGATTTCCTAGGGAGCCAAATGGTTTGCATCAAATTTTCCTCAGGGCCCCAAACACAGGTGACATTAAATAACTTACAAACAGTAGGCCTATGATTAAAAAGTAATTTTATTACATCACACAAATAAATCAACTGTTTTTATAAAAGTAAGAAAATGTATTATCCAGGAGTAGTTGAATTAATTCTTTTGAAATAAACCCATTTGTTAATTCTTTGAAGCCGATGGGCGAAACTTTTCACAGATCTCTAATATGGCATCTATTTAAGAAGGTTGAAAAGAAACTGAAATTCTCAAAATATTTTCAACGTTCTCATTCGTTAATCTAGATATGTACTTGTGTTTATGAACTTCAGCTTAGCGAATGTAGATTTACAAACACATGTAGATACAAAAACATTATATTATCTGAGCAAAGTCAGTTAAACTACGAAATTTATCATTTTAAACTGTTTCCTGAAACTCATAGTGAGCTTTATCCTTCTTTTCTTCAAAATTACCATTGCCACCGAAATGCTGTTTTAATTCCTAACAGTCTGAGGGTTACACAAGAAATCGTTTTCAGGGCCGAATTCGGCCAATAGAAACCCAAAGGCATTTGTGTGATGAACAATAGTAAAATTGAAAGATTCAAAACGAAATAATTGGCAAAGATTAAAGATATAAAAAATAAGGTTGAGATTTTATTTTATTTTTTACACAGTAGTAAAAAACATTTTCTTTTTTTTAATTATAGATGTTTTTTCAGGTATGGATTCCCTTAGTGACAACTGTAGTTAATTGTTCAATTTTTAACACCAATAATTACAATTACTATATTTACCATAGTATTAGAATATCAAATTATATGATTAATGTTTCAAAATGTTTGCTAATTAGTTATGGAAAAGATATTTGTTTGGATTTTTGGTTTCCAACATTTATTTTTTTCATTTATAGGATATTAAATAGGTAACAAATACGTTTTATAGAGTAGGACTCCGTCTGAGGTGAGTTTATAGTTGTAGGCCTACAAACGCTCCGGTATGTAGAATTATTCTTGCATTGGAATGATGTTGCTTATTTTCGAAATGGAAACTTGAAATTTAAAGATAAACAAAACAATTTTTATTTATTAAAAGTTTTATTTTTTCAATAGAAACTTACATGAAACGTTTTTTATAAAAAATAATGAGTAGTTTTTAAAAATCTCAGGGTGAGTTCTGAAACTACTTGGATACTTCCTACTCACAATAAGTAGCATATAAACAGTAGATAATTTTAGGTAAGATCTTAAATTAGAATTACAAGACAAATAATCGTGCCGTATGTAAGTAACTTATTCCACGTCACACAGGATGTTCTCTCCCACTTGATAAACATGTCTCTCTACCCTTTAGCATTATTAAAAACACCCTTCGTAACTCTGTGACTCCTCCCTGTTTATTTCTTTGCAGAATAATAAATTATGTTGTAATTTTAATAGAGCATTTACTAATACCCCATAGATGAAATTTATTGTGTATTAGGACACCAATATGTTTCTTTGTGACGCACACATTTTAAAATCATGATTAAAATACATAAAACAGTAACTATACAGAATGAATTCTTTACTTGAGAAAGAGGTCAAAATCTCTAAGGAGAAAGTATTTTCATTGTCTAAGAATACATTAGAGTCCTTTAAAATACAAATACTCTATTAAAAAATTAATTTCTAAAACCAATGACCAATCTTTAAAATTACGAGAATGAATGAATTTTTAAGAGCAGGCTCAGAACAAAATGCAGTATTTCGCCATCGATTTTATTTATAAAATAAAATCATTCAACCTGTTAAATAATCAACAGACAAGAAAGTAGTATAATTTAATTGTTTGCAAGTCAGCTAAATTTTCCGTATGCAACACAATCGTATTTATTATTATAATTTCACAGCTCTAAATTTAAATTTATAAAACTCATGATTTTCAAAATTTTTAATTTTATTCTTTAATATTAATAAATAGGCACTATTAAATTAACATATTTAATACATTAAAAATAGCTCTAGTCATTAACAAATCAGTATATATATGCATATAGTTAATGACAGTTTAGGTAGTTTGGTAAATAATTCACCAAACATTTTCGGTAACAATATCGCCATCATCAGTGATTGGCTAATATTCTGATGACTGATAAAGGCGACAACATCGCGAAACCAGTCTGTATAAATAGACTAGTTTCTAATATTTACCTTTAGTATACTAGGTATTTACATCTACTGTTAACGTGTTGCGAATAATTTATTTTTCATCAGACGAAAATTTAACTTTCTAATAATGTACAACTAGGAGATTAAAATAAAACATCCGTAATACACATTTATATTGTTAATAATATAAATAGTAATATATTAGTAACAGATGTTGATAGAGGTCATACTGTATCTTGCTTTTGAATAAAGCATATTCCAGAATATACAGAAAATTGAATTTAACAAATAATGAAACATAACCTCCAAACAATCTATAAATGAAGACTAACACTACTTTTGCCGTTTACATATTTTGCACTTCAACATCTGGAGGTAAAGTGTTATCACCGGATTTTCTTTCACACACATTACATGCTTATTAACATGCTTTTAAACGAAAATGATAAGGAATTATTGCTAAATAAAAGTTCATTATTTAAACAGATTTTAAATCAAAATGCACACGCACACACTCATCCATTCATAGTAGAAATTTGGCTACCAAACCCTAAGACGAAACTTTCTCGGTATTTATCACAAACACTATACTCATAACCTTGAACCCCTCGCGCATTAGTCACCCCTTTCTATTTCCACCCTTTATATCATCCCCCTTTTAATGGAGTCGTAATTACGCCTTTGAGGTCAAAGTCTGACCCACATTGAAGTTATTCGTGATATGTTTATATTTTTTGAAAGTCAAGAAATGTTTCTTCCTTTCCCACTTAAAACATAAATATAGGCCTACTGATCTGATCTTGTAATCACCTTTTTAAAGGTATTGTGCTAAGAAATGTTTGTAGAAACATCGATAAGGTTAAAAGAAGCGATGAAAAAATCGCCGGATGACTGTTTATTCGACCTTGTCAAATTAAGTAAATATATCGATTTAAAAATGTTTTGCATTAATATTAGAATTAGGTCAACTATAATGTTTTATAATTTATGTTTACACTCGAAGCATTATAAGGTAAATGAAAGAAGAGGATTTACGAATCAAGTATATATATTTTATTTCACTGGCCACATTTCGGAAATTGGTTTATTTCCACCATCAGGCCTTAAAAATACCCAGACCCTTGAATAACCTCAAAGCGACGAAGTAGATTTTCCCAAATCTTGAATAATTATTCACTATTTCTCTGCACTCCGTTAGCAATATACTTTTTTAATATAGTGTTTTATGCTATAGGTGTTATATAAAGGATGAAAATTTATTTTAAATTAATGAAAATGTTGTAGGACCTCATTTTCTAGAAACTACATGTGGACTACGAACTAAATACACCTTCCTTAGGGGACGTTTACTAGAATATAAAGCCCTAGGGTCCGTGCTTCGGGTCCTAACTAGCCTACACCTTCTTCTTCACGTATCCTGTTAGAGTGATTTCTCACTGTTGTGATATTGCAATATTTATTTTATCCAAAATATTTGTTAAATTTATATTATTATTGTTTCATATATACATGTCTATATTCAATCTTTTGATACTATATTCAATGTCTATAATGTTACAGGAACAAAATAAATTTGGCAATTTGTATAAATTTAGCAACAATTCTATTTCTAATTTAACTTATGTTTTAGACCTATAGCTTACATTATTGTAATTTTCATTCCTGATGATGTTGGTACTGTTTACCAACGAAAAGCTTTGGATATAAATTAATACGTCCTTTAAATTTGAACTCTGAACATTAAGTTTCGATATTTTGCATTTATTAATTTTTCGATATTTTTTCAATGAAGCAGGTGAATTACCATTCGTTTTAAATTCCTTTAGGATTGAGATAGACGCGGTGCGTAGCGGAGGACAGTGTTGCTTCCAAACGAGAGCGACTAGTTGGAGCGACTGGCCCTAAGCACGCTGTCACAGCTGTCTTGGAGAAATTTGCCAACATGGGCTTGTAGCCGCTGGTGAGAGCTTTATCTTATTGGTTCGGCCGGGGCGACCCTTCAACCACTGTCTAAGACCGCACGGGGGCGAAATTCTAAAGCAATTTAAAACAAACTGTCGTCAAAACAAAGAAATATTTTCGTCATCATGCATGCAGCTCGACTAAACTATAAGCATTCTATATTCTATATTATCATGTAGATATCATTATGTTTTTAACAAATTTTCTGACTTTTTCAAGCTTATTTGTTGAAGTTAAAAATGTTTAAACAAAATATTGAGGATGTTTATATTCTTCTGAATTTTTTACGAGTGCTCATACGGATTTTATGGTACTCATCAGGTAAAATAAAAAAGCTTTGATTTTATTCTTTTGGATTTCATTTAAACATAGATAAGACTAAAAGATACATTTAACAATTGCATTGTTCATCATTACCTAAATGTTCAGATTTTATTGCGCAATAATAGAATATATAGAATTTTAGGATACACAGATAATATTACAAATTTTCTTAAACGGTAACACCATAATGTATTTTTTAATAATAAATATACACTATCAAAGGTTAAAATAATTTGACCTACCTGTAGATTTGAAGTGTAAAAGAGGTTAAAACTATATAAAATAGGCAATGCTTTTATCACTGTACTATAACAACAGATTCGTCTTCATTGTTTTATCAGGTAAGGGTGATATCAAAAAAGAGTAACTGTACAAATTGTTTCTTGGTAGTAATGTTTAGGCTAGCAATAACACACATTATTGCCTACCTCGTAGCAAATAAACGCAGTTTCACCAACTTAACCAGGTGAAATCCCAATTCCAATTTCCTTTAAGAAAACCTCAGACATAGCTCTTAGAACAATTTTAAGCAAGGGTTGGTAAGGCTGTTATGGAATTAGCAAGAGGAGGGGGTAGTTATTAAATCAGCGGCTTAATGCCGAAGGAGGGGTGAGGGGACCAAGTAAGTGAATAATTTTATTGCCCCTTCTCCTGCTAGCATCTCTGGCGGAATCCACATAACTCTTTCATTATTCAAGTCACAAGCCGAGGAAAAATCTGTTTCTGTGAAAGAAGGGAGGTTCCACGAAAATTTATTCTGGAATCAGTTTTGTTTCTAAATTAACATAATTCGTTATGGGTTATAAGAGTCGTACTTACTAAGCAATCAGAAAGTTTAGGCGAGCTTTATTTGTCCTTAGTATCCTATATAAACATTCAACTCATCCGGATTCCTGTCTTCTCTGAAAAGAAAATACGCTTAACCAGTTCCTCCAGATCCTTCCGATTTACAGTACGTATATATATATATATATATATATATATATATATATATATATATATATATATAATCATTACAAAATACTTGACTTATTCTTTATTAATTTCAAAACCCTTACAGACACCTTTACGTTGCTAAATAATTAACTCAAGCATATTAATTTTAATAGCGTCCTGTTTATTCTAGCTTCAGATTAGGGGAGTATAAACTTATCTTTTCAAATACAAATTTGATGATTCGTTGGCAAACTTTAATATAATAACTAATATAAATTTCTCTAAACAAATTATGAACCTTGTGTTCTTTTCATACAACTTATTAAAATACAATGTTATTTAGTCTTTAATCTAACGGGTTATTTTTTGGAATATCTCTATAGTGTACAGGGGTATATCAAAAAAAAACTTGATTAAAGTTTATAAAAAAATTGAATTTATATTTATATGTAATTGCCTAAACTATTGTAAAATCTTTCTGTTTGACTGAAAATGAAATCTTATAACGTTTTTTGTACTCACGTCTATGAGAGTTTCTTCAGATTCCGCCGTTGCCTTTTGGATTTAACAAGAAGCATTTCCACTTATGCAGAGTGATATTTTTAAATTGTTACTAAGCCACTTTTTTTTAATACTTTACTTTATCACTCGTAGCAAATTTTATCAATTATTATTGTAAAAAAAATTCTCAGAATTTTTTTTTATTTCTTTGTAATCTCCCTTAACTACTGTTCTTACATAAAAAACTCTCCTAATAATAACATTCCTTTGCAACTTGAATCTTTTATGAGCCCTCCCAATATTCCAGTGGTCCCATGGAGATCAAAATATAGGCCCTGTTTAAATCTATGTTCTTCTTTTTGAATAACAGGCATTATATCCCCACTTGTGGTATTTTAGCTAATCATATTTTAATTTTGTAAATATTTGAACGAGGGAAAAATTCTGCTACCGGTTTTTTGGTGTTTGAATGTTTCTCGTTACTTTGACAATACACACTACTTGGGATGTAAAACCTTCCCTTCCACTAGTTTAAAGATTAATAATGCATTCTATTTTGCCAGCATTTACCCAAAGACCTATTTACAACACTAAAATGACATTACATTAGATATGATGTCCTTGTAGCCTTTTTTTAAAAACTAGAAACTTATTATTTCCAAACATTCATTACTATTTTTATATTATGCCTCATATCCTTATGTCATTATATATATAATAAATTTTAAATATTTCAAAATCAAGAATACTTTTAATACATATAAGAATAATATATGTATTAAAAGTATTCTTGTTTTTGGAATATTTTTAATTTATTAACTATATTACAAGAAAACATATCACCATATATATATATATATATATGTGTGTGTGTGTGTGTGTGTGTGTGTGTGTGTGTGTGTGTGTGTGTGTGTGTGTGTGTGTGTGTGTGTGTGTGTGTGTGTGTGTGTGTGTGTGTGTGTCTGTGTGTGTGTGTATGTGTGTGTGTGTGTGTGTGTGTGTGTGTGTGTGTGTATAAAACACGCGCGAGCTTGTGGGTTTGTGTATGTTACAGGGAATGTCAACAAACCGGGAATGTCATATTCTATAAAGTGTGTTTAAGTAAATATCTACATTCACTAGGTAATGTCGGCAGACTCTCTGTTTACCTGAAAGGGACCAGTCAATGACAAAAAGTCGTGTTCACTTTACAAAAGCTACAGCTAACGTTTATGATTTAGATTTTTCTAAATAAATTCAAATGTTATTCAAAATATTATTTATTTATAAGATACATGTATTTGTTATTAGCAGCGGACCCTACCTCATATTTCTTTTATATTTGTTTTTTTTTAATCTGTCATTAGTGTTGATAAAAAAATAATTTATTTATCCTTCTTTAATATTTTTTTGTATTATATAAATAAATTATTTTTTCAACTCAATACAATTTTTACTGTAAAAAAACAAATAAAATGTAATTTCAGCCCTTAATAAAATAAATATTACTTGTCTTTTATAAATAAATATCTTGAATGGAGTTGAGGGTTTACTGAAAAAATCTATTGGTTATACGTTCTGAACGTAAATTGCTTTGCTTGTGGTCTAATTTAGAAAAATTCTACCTTTCGACATTGAATTCTCATTTTCAGGTAAAGTCATGACGTGACGTAGTGAGTGTCGAAATTGGGTGTTATTCTCTATAACATGTGTATATATCCTCGAATAGCCTATTACAATTCCAGGTTACTAGTAGCCTATCATATTGCATCATGCACGTCTAACTTGCAAATAAATACCGAAAAATTTATTGATTAGTAAATAACTAATTGAACACTTTAGAAGAGATTATAATTTAAAAGAATAAAAAAACCTTATATGTATTTTCCTCTATAAATAGAAAATGAATGCTTGTGAAATACGAGGTGTTGCAAGAACGTCAAGTGTATTCAAATATATCATGAGAATGCATTTATTATAGGAACCTCATTGCATACTGAGGTTTAATATCTTGAAACTAATGAGTGTACACCCTGTCCGCTAGTCAGAATTTAAACTCAGTTCTCAGCCAGTTCTTTACGTTATAAAAGATTTGTGTATGTATTGATGCCTTTAGGAGAAAGCCTCTTACAATTATTAAAATAAATACGAAGTAAAAGATAATAAATGACAAATTATCCCAAACCAAGCATCTTTAAAATAAAGATGAAAAATAACAATTAATTAAGTAAACGTATAAGGGCAAACCTAACCTAGTACTATGTTGAGAAATGTTTAGATCGGGTTTAAAACCTTGTCATACGCTTAAAATTATGTCATCTTTTTTAAGAAAAAATACAGCTTCAACCAGTCTTAAACTAGATAACCAATGTACATCAAACTTGAAGTAATAATTTAGGGCAATGTACGTTTATGATAAATAAAATAGATGTAGGCCTAATCAATACCTACGTACAATTGTACATAAACAATTTGTAACAAATACTGAGGTAAGAGTAAGCTAACAAACGCTCTAAATCATGCAGAACATCGTTTGTATCCGTCACGCAAGGACAGGAAGAAAACCAAATATTTTATTGAAATAAAAATGAGCAAAAAACGAACTTAAGCTTTGTGACTCAAGTGACGCTACAAAAGTGTAATCATATATAATCATAGAAATACTTGGAAAATGAATGGGAAGGATAAACCTCAACGGTACAGATGGCCAATAAAAGCGACTGGTATATTCTGATTAATGCTGATTACTTAATATACAACCAAGTACACAAGCTAAACGAAAAAAATCTGAGACTCCGATGAGCAAACACGAAATCTCTTGAGTATACATCAGTTATGGTGGCTTTCGAAACAAGTCGGGAAGTATGTATTATTCCACTAGTCGTTATCATACTAATTGTTATTCCCCTAGTCGTTATTCCACTAGTCGTTATCCCAGTGACCTTTATTCCACTTATCGTTATCTCACTAGTCGTTATCCCACTAGTTGTTACTTCATTACTTGTTATTGCACTAGTCATTATCTCACTGATTATTACTCCACTAGATTTTATCATACTAATCATTATTCCACTAGTTGTTAATCCACTAGTTGTTAATCCACTAGTCGTTATCATACTAATTGTTATTCCCCTAGTCGTTATCCCACTGATTATTACTCCACTAGACATTATCATACTAATCATTATTCAACTAGTTGTTAATCCACTAGTCGTTATCTCAATTCAATAGTCGTTTTCCTACAGATCACTATTCCACTAATCGTTATCCAACTAGTAGTTACCCTACTGATTATTATTCCACTAGTCCTTATCCCACTAGTCGTTATCCCATTGACCATTATTCCACTGGTCGTCATATCACTAATACTTATCCCACAGACCATTATTCCACTAGTCGTTATCTTCCTAGCCATTATCCCACTTGTCGTTATACCAGTGATCATTTTCCACTAGTCGTCATATCACTAATACTTATCCCACTGACCATTATTCCACTAGTCGTTATCCCATTGACCATTATCCCACTAGTCGTCATATCACTAATAGTTATCCCACAGACCATTATTCCACTAGTCGCTATCCCATTGACCATTATTCCACTAGTCGTCATATCACTAATAGTTATCCCACAGACCATTATTCCACTAGTCGTTATCTTCCTAGCCATTATCCCACTTGTCGTTATACCAGTGATCATTTTCCACTAGTCGTCATATCACTAATACTTATCCCACTGACTATTATTCCACTAGTCGTTATCCCATTGACCATTATTCCACTAGTCGTCATATCACTAATAGTTATCCCACAGACCATTATTCCAATAGTCGTTATCTTCCTAGCCATTATCCCACTTGTCGTTATACCAGTGATCATTTTCCACTAGTCGTCATATCACTAATACTTATCCCACTGACCATTATTCCACTAGTCGTCATATCACTAATAGTTATACCACAGACCATTATTCCACTAGTCGTTATCTTCCTAGCCATTATCCCACTTGTAGTTATACCAGTGATCATTTTCCACTAGTTTTTATCCCAGTTATCTAATAGTCGTTATCCCATTGATCGTTATTAAAGTAGTTGTAATCCCAAATGTTGTAAGCTGGCACTTGGCTCCAAGTCTTCTCGCATAGGCTCATAGCCCCCAAGTGAAAGCTTATAAAATTTGAAATATGGTTGTTATCCCACTGTCCATTATCCAGCTGTCCGTTATCCCGTTGTCCGTTATCACACCTGTCGTTATCCCACTGTCCTTTATCCCGCTGTCCATTTACCCGCTGTCCGCTATCCCACTGTCCGTTATCCCGCTGTCCGTTATGCCACTGTCCGTTATACCACTGTCCGATATCCCACTGTCCGTTATCCCGCTGTCCGTTATCACACCTGTCGTTATCCCACTGTCCGTTATGCCACTGTCCGTTATCCCACTGTCCGCTATCCCACTGTCAGTTATCCCGCTGACCGTTATCCCGCTGTCCGTAATCTCACTGTTCGTAATCTCACAGTTCGTTATCCCACTGTCCGTTATCCCACTTCCCGCTATCACACTGTCCGTTATCCCGTTGTCCGCTATCCCGCTGTCTCCTATCCCGCTGTCCGTTATCCCCCTGTCCGTTATCCCACTATCCGTTATCCCACTGTCCGTTATCCCACTGTCCGCTATCCTACTGTTCTTTATCCCGCTGTTCGTTATCCCGCTGTCCATTATCCCACTGTCCGTTATCCGACTGCTCGTTATCCCGCTGTCCATTATCCCACTGTCCGTTATCCGACTGCCCGTTATCCCGCTGTCCGTTATCCCACTGTCCGCTATCCCACTGTCCGTAATCCAGCTGTCCGTTATTCTACTGGTTGAATTTTATAATATATTAGTTAAGTTCGCTTTTGAATTTATCCAAAATGTAATTGTCAGCATTGTAATTAAATAAAAAAATAGTTAAAGACTGTTAGGGGAAACAGACACGGAAAAGACTGCGTCGGGAAAACGTTCAGCATTAATCACTCCTTGTATTGCTGAGACCGCATGATGCAGAATATCCCAAGTAGTGAACATCTAGCATTAATGGAAGAGACTTCAGCCTCTAACTTTATTTCTACGTTGACGACATATTATAGAATATAGTTTTTTTACATCCTTCGTTGGATGAGACAATATAGTTTTCATTGTCGTGGGACGATGACGGCACAGACAATTCCTTTTAGCTTTTTTCGAATTAAATTTACACATAATCTCCTATAGGAAGCTATTTTATTCTAAATATAATTTTATTTGAACATTCATACTTCAAATAACAACAGTGGTACTAATCAACGACGTAAACCGTATAATACCTAAAGAAATATCTATTAGATCATATTACATAAATATCTTGTTTATGCCTTTCTAAATAGATGTAAAGAGACACTATGTCTAAAGAGGCTTATCTCAAAAAGAAGTTTGCCTTTAATCGGTCTGGTATTAGTATTTAATCATTGTTTTTACTTCCATGTCACATGGTCAGGCCTTGTTTGGACTGACACGAAACAAACAGTAGAAAAAAGTGGCTTCGATTTGGAAACCGATCGCTTAATATTGACAAATGCGTGTGAAGAGGGTGTGCGCGGGGCTGCGTCAAGGGATCACTCGATCAGGGGCAGTGTTTAAAGAGGTCATTTATGTGACACTGACCAAGGAGTTTGATTTACAGCTCCTAGCCAGCCCCCATGAGCTTCTACCCCTCTTCTACTAGTATTAACATTTTACATCTTATTCTTGCTAAGGCTGTGCTCTGAGAAACGGAACTTTACCGAGAGCGTATTCTTCCTTGCTCCCGCTACGGAAAAGGAATTATCGCTGTGTCTCTCTTCAAATAGGGTCTGTTCAAAATAGGGTCCTTTCTCATTCTTACCTTGGGAATTGTTTTTTTTTTATCAATGAATAAGTGATAGCGAGAGGAAGAATAATATATATTTCTATTATTGTCTGAGTATGTTGAAATACATTTGCAGAAATCGCGGTATAGAACGTTTTGTTAAACTATTCTATTGAATAACAAATTCTTCAAGTACGACTACTTATATATTTAGTAGCATATTAAATAACTACATTTCGTTTTATGATAAAAAAAGAAAACAATTAGCACCTAGAAGTTTATCTAAATATACATAAACATAGAACTATGTGTTCATTAGTGAGTAATAAACATTTTACGTTTTATATTCATGAAAAGTCTCCAAAATCTGTAGCATGAATAGGCGATTTCCCTTCGTGGTTCTACTTTAATTATGTTAATTTGCATTTGTACTTATGCCCTATATAACCTTTAATTAATTTAGAAACCATAGATTTAGAAATAAAATTTTGCTGCACTTTATATAGAAAATACAGAAGTCATAACTTCCGTTATATTTAACCCAAAAAAAAATGTTTTAAATGAACATTTATATTATTTTAGAGTTTAAAAACATAAACTACAGAAAAAAATAATAACAAATTCCACTGAAATTAAAACCAAATAAATACTATATAAATTGGGATTGCTGAACTGGAGGTTTAATATCTATCAAGCGGTGCTCAATCTAACAACTATGTAAACGGTATTGTGCATTTTAGACGTTCAATAGTTTAAAATCCATACTCCACATCACTCAAAGCACTACCAGCTTCTGAAACTGCTAAAAATGAGCATTGATGGAACTGTTGGGCTAAATAATATCTATTGGACTTTTACTATTTACTACTCTTCAACAGAATTTGAAGAATTTCGATAGAATGCTAACTACCAAAGGGGAATGAATTTGAAGACGCTAGTAAAGAAATCAGTGAAACGTTTTTGAAGCGTAATAAAACACAATTGATCAGTAACATAATCCTTGTACGAAAACTATAATTTGATAGCTTCAATGAGTAAATTCGGCGACATTTGTAATGAATAAAAAACTAAAAGAAATCATACAGAAAATAAACGATTTGTATATGAACATACGATGACATCCAAGAGCGAAATAGGACTCAAATTTTGTATACTAGGCCTATATAACACAAGACAGTTTAAACTAGACGGTAATAAATTAAATGGTAACGGAATGTGAGCTATTTGTTTAAATGTTTTTTCAGTATTGGTTCTGTAAGTACAATGTTTCAACTCACTTAGGATTTTTAATATTTATATGTCATTATATATCAGTATATAATAAACAACCAGGCTAAAAATATTTTAAGTTACTAATTGTTAACTTAAATTCCGAAACACTCATTTAAGTTCACACGTAAATAAATTTCCAATATTCTACTTCAATTTCACCAATATAGTTTCGACTAATACTCCATACGATGAAATCGAAATAGAGATTTACATTGGATAACTTTGTTTAAATGTATAAAGCTCTCAGAACGTAATAGTAAAAAAATTGGTCATAGTACTATATAGTTTTAGAACAAAATATTAACAATGAATTTCTTTCTGTAAAATAATTATTCTCTTCTTCATTTGGGTTTGAAATACAAGAAGTAAAGTAATTACAAAAATGTTACCTAGCATATTCCTGTTATGGTACATCATACTGTGCCATCAAAGACAATTCCAAACGTATTTCTGTAATTGTTCACTTTGCAACAACAAATATACTGGTCAATGGGTATTATAGAAGTTTAAGGTTATACAAATAATTGTATAAATTTCCTTTAAGTATAGACAAACATTCATGTATTGTCACAGTAATCATGTTAACCTGGTAGCACAGAATGCAGAAGAATATTGCTAGCGGCTAATTACACAGCCCTGTAGATCCCCTATTAGGCTTTGAATAGAAGTATCTATATTCGTTTAAATGTTGTGGGCTGAATGTAGGTTTGAAATACAAAAGATTTCAAGAATGTAAGATAAACATGTATGTAAACATTTCTTTAACCTTGTTGAATGAATTTTTTTTTCAAAATTGCCCAACAACGTACAGAAATACACAATACACATTTTTATTTTTAAATGCCTCTAAAAATAAACTGCAAGGAATAAATACTACTAAACTAAACAGAAATCAAACAACCCTAAAACCTAAACACTCAATTATATAAGGTTTGCCTTTGTTTAAACACCCCTTAAAGGTCAGAATGTCTGTCACTAGGGAGGGAAATTCTTCATCTACAAAATTACTCCCCAGGGAATATTTCCAGGGGCTGTTTCTGCAACCCTCATTCACCAGACTGTACATAAACTTTAAATCTCTTTTTTGCTCACTTTTTTCGAGATGTGGTTGAGAAATGCAGTAGATCTAGTAAAATGGGGCATTTTATTTGTTTTTACTTAGTAAAGGAGGATATTCAAAATGGAAAATTGTTTTACTTACTATCCATATAAACAACTTGTAACAACAAAGCTTTCAATGGTAGGTCCTACGAAAATTAATTTTGAAAGTGATCACAAATGCGTAGTGGAAATATAAAAAATTGAAATTACCTGTAATGACTTTCATAAAATCCAAAAGCTTGACATTCATACTATATTTTAAAATTATATTATATGTTATGCTGGAAATACTATTAGTGCCAATTTTAAACAAAATCTTTAAAATAATACTATATAAAAAAATGGAATAATAAAAGTTTGATAAAAAGGTGAATCTGTAAAGACATAACATAACCAATATATGATAAATATATGATAGATAACAAATACAAAATAAAATGAATTTAATAAATTAAATATCAAAATAGTTACTTGAATGTTTGTAAAAATTATTTAATGATTACAAAGCGAAACAAATTAAAATACTTAATTCTTTATAAATGCAAAAAGCAGCCATTAATAGAGAGGATGCGTGAGGAGAAACAAGTGACAGAAAAACTAAAGGCAAATGTATATCTGTGGCAAAGAAAGGAAAGAAAGACAAAAAAGATAAAATTGGAAAAGAGTGAGAGAAATATTGTAACAATTTGTTGTTTCATTGGTTAAACTGGGTAAGATGTCTTTATTGAGAGAAAAGTATTTGTTATAAACCTTTTATCTCCTTAAATTTAGATATAGACAAATGTTGAAAATAGAAAGATCAAATGGAAAAAAATATACTGTAAATTTCAAAAGAATTAGGTTAGAAAATATGATAATAAAATCAGCGGCAAATAACATCAGCATAACCAAAATAGTGGTGATTCTAATCAAAATATAGGAAGACAGCTAGAGAGAATCAGACACTGAAAATGTAATGGCACATCAAGAATTAAATATTTTACAAGTTTATTACCTAGCTATAAACGTTTAACACATTTTTGTTAGGCTTTGAGAAACAAATATTCTGTATATGTTTTCTTTCTATAGAAACAGTTTTAAACAATTTTCAAATTAGATAATACCAGAAAGCTTTGTAAGAAAAACTTGGATTTTATTGTTAGAAAAAAAAATTAATTACTGGAAATAAGTTAACAATGTAATATTATTACGACTATTCTGAAACTATACAAAACTTTAAATTGTCTGGAGAGAAGTAGGGGAATTTTATTTATGAAACAACCAATAAGGTTCTCCTGCAGTCAACAAACTCATTTGTCAATTTATTCGTTGAAAACGCAAGCTGTTTGGAACTCATACTTTAAAGTACCTATGTCTTTTATGAATTACGGATTAACATATTTTTAGGTTAATTATACTCATACACTTGTTAAATTAAAATGTTAAACTTGTTATCTACCCATAAAGACACACACACGCGCTCGCGCGCGCGCACACACACACACACACACAGTTATATTTTCATAAATGAAACAGAACGGCAATTTACTTTTAGTTTAAATCGCTGAACCTTATAAAACGCAGCACCATGTATGTATAAGTTGAAGTTTTTATTTTCAGCTAAAGACAACTTTCTCCCCTACGCTACGACTCGTGGCCAGCCATACGCTATCTCGCTCGTTTATCATCCCGCGGAAAACGAAAGGGTTGATTTTTACCACCCCTTTGCGCCTTGTAATTCTATGTTTTCATAGAAATTTTAAAACAATAACCACCCATCCGACATGTATCCGGAGAAAAACAGATTGTTGCGTGGTAAACCATAAACACCCCTCCCGAGACCGAATTATAAATAATACGAGCAGACAAAAGACCGGGACTTCACTCCCACCATCTTTATTTTTTCTCCCTCTGCTTTTCCACCAACTTAATTGAAAACATTTACTGTGCTTTTTTCTAAAAGGCTAAACGTGTTCAAGATATTTAAGAGTAACTTTTTACCTCACTTCTTTGTTAAAGAGTTTTTAAGGTAAATAATAAAAGAGGTGTTGCTTTTTGTTCTACAAATTGAAACGTTTAATCGGGCAGATTTAATACGAAAAGGGTTCATTAAAGAGCTGTTTTTCTTTGTTTTTAATTTTAAAACATCCATTTACCCTTTTAAGACGTAGTATATTTTAGTCTTTCAGGAAGTACTCAGACAATGAACAGTAAAATATATGGACAAGGTTTCTTTATAGAAAATGAAATAGCGAATGGATATATAAGTTACATTAATCATTGATATTTTTCCTTATCATAATAACTTGCTGCTATTTCTTAGTGTTCAATTACCTACTTTACAGTTTTTTGTGTTCTACATATTGAGGTTTTTTTTATAAATTACATTTTTTTTGTAATTACTTCAGCAGACGGGTTTCGCACTAGGTCAGCGCATTATTCAATGCTGTGAACTACTGGCAAGACTGCTGTTCAGGTGTGTTGTGTTTGTATGAGTTTGTTGTTTATTTCTGTTCTTTGGTGTGTTATTGTTCATGGAGTAGTTGTTAATCAACAAATTTAACACAGTAGAAAACTATGAGATATATGCACACCATAAATACTACCCATAACATTTTAAATGACAAAACACACTCACAATCAAATACTATATTTGAGCACATAATTACCAACTACTCTATGAATAATAACTAATCACAGAACAGAAACCCACCACAGACTCACACCAACACAACACACCTGAGCTACAGTCTTGTCAGTAATTCACAACATTGAGTAATGCGCTGACCTAGCGCAAAATGCGTTTGCTGAATAAATCAGTAAGTAGTTGTTGTTTGTCAATTTAATACAAGAAAGTGTAATTTACCTACTGTTCATCCATAACTACATTTTGTCTACTATTCAACTCGGGATAAAACACTAAAATCATTTTCTCACAGGAGTTTTATATTGTTCATCACTTTAAAAGGCTTCTTTGCCCTATTTATAAAACGTAACTATCATATCAATTGAAAATTTGAACGCAGACCTATTTAATCGGCAGTTAGTTGAGTAAAATTATCCTTCCATTGCCACGTTAAAATATCTGTCTAGACTTTTAGCATTTATATTATAAATTATTCACTGCCTATACTAACAAAACCATGCATCACTTGTTACGTTCCCGTAGAAGGGACACAGATAAAGAATAAGTTAACACCGTTCTCTAACAGGTGTTGATAACGGACGTTTGGAACATGCTGTATACTGCGAGCAGCCTATGTAATTTGGGGATGTAAAAACTATCGTAACTACTATCGTACAAACAATATTAGAGAAAATATTAGTTGAACAGACAGAGAATTTGCTCTCGCAAATTAATTAATAAATCTTTCTGAATTTCAGCTATTAAAAATCAAATCTTTTTTTAAAAAAATATTATTTATCTCCATATTATCGTATATACTAGTACAATTTAAAATTATCCTCTTTCCCTTAATTAAATGTTTACCTTAAAATAGTTGTATTAAAATAGAATTCACCTTTGTGTAAATGGTACCAAGAGTAATCACTTGACCTACCTGAACCAATCAAAGCTCTACCATTGGGCATAACGGATGGTTTCTTCATGTATTTAAATGGACAATAAAAATGATTTAAGGTTGAATATAAACTTATATGAATTCTGACTGGTTGGCAATTTCGTTGTTTTTTTTTTTATTCTCCGCCTCATTAAAATACATTTTGAATTATTACTATTATCGAAATATAAATAAGTTTTTCAACATAGACTACTGCAGTACGTTATTGTATATAGTCCACTGCAGTACGTTATTGTATATAGTCTACTACAGTACGTTATTGTATATAGTCTACTGCAGTACGTTATTGTATATAGTCCACTGCAGTACGTTATTGTACAGAATATAGTCTACTACAGTACGTTATCGTATATAGTCTACTGCAGTACGTTATTGTATATAGTCCACTGCAGTACGTTATTGTATATAGTCTACTACAGTACGTTATTGTATATAGTCACTGCAGTACGTTATTGTATATAGTGTACTACAGTACGCTATTCTATATAGTCCACTGCAGTACGTTATTGTATATAGTCTACTACAGTACGTTATTGTATATAGTCTACTGCAGTACGTTATTGTATATAGTCCACTGCAGGGTTACGTTATTGTATATAGTCTACTGCAGTACGTTATTGTATATAGTATACTACAGTACGTTATTGTATATAGTCTACTACAGTACGTTATTGTATATAGTCTACTGCTGTACGTTATTGTATATAGTCTACTGCAGTACGTTATTGTATATAGTCTACTACAGTACGTTATTGTATATAGTCTACTGCAGTACGTTATTGTATATAGTCTACTACAGTACGTTATTGTATATAGTCACTGCAGTACGTTATTTTATATAGTCTACTACAGTACGCTATTTTATATAGTCACTGCAGTACGTTATTGTATATAGTCCACTGAAGTACGTTATTGTATATAGTCTACTACAGTAAGTTATTGTATATAGTCTACTGCAGTACGTTATTGTATATAGTCCACTGCAGTACGTTATTGTATATAGTCTACTACAGTACGTTATTGTATATAGTCTACTACAGTACGTTATTGTATATAGTCACTGCAGTGCGTTATTGTATATAGTCTACTACAGTACGTCATTGTATATAGTCCGCTGCAGTACGTTATTGTATATAGTCTACTACAGTACGTTATTGTATATAGTCTACTACAGTACGTTATTGTATATAGTCCACTGCAGTACGTTATTGTACAGAATATAGTCTACTACAGTACGTTATCGTATATAGTCTACTGCAGTACGTTATTGTATATAGTCCACTGCAGTACGTTATTGTATATAGTCTACTACAGTACGTTATTGTATCTAGTCTACTACAGTACGTTATTGTATATAGTCCGCTGCAGTACGTTATTGTATATAGTCTACTACAGTACGTTATTGTATATAGTCTACTACAGTACGTTATTGTATATAGTCCACTGCAGTACGTTATTGTACAGAATATAGACTACTACAGTACGTTATCGTATATAGTCTACTGCAGTACGTTATTGTATATAGTCTACTACAGTACGTTATTGTATATAGTCACTGCAATACATTATTGTATATAGTGTACTACAGTACGCTATTGTATATAGTCCACTGCAGTACGTTATTGTATATAGTCTACTACAGTACGTTATTGTATATAGTCTACTGCAGTACGTTATTGTATATAGTCCACTGCAGGGTTAAGTTATTGTATATAGTCTACTACAGTACGTTATTGTATATAGTCTACTGCAGTACGTTATTGTATATAGTCCACTGCAGGGTTAAGTTATTGTATATAGTCTACTACAGTACGTTATTGTATATAGTCTACTACAGTAAGTTATTGTATATAGTCTACTGCAGTACGTTATTGTATATAGTCCACTGCAGTACGTTATTGTACAGAATATAGACTACTACAGTACGTTATCGTATATAGTCTACTGCAGTACGTTATTGTATATAGTCTACTACAGTACGTTATTGTATATAGTCACTGCAATACATTATTGTATATAGTGTACTACAGTACGCTATTGTATATAGTCCACTGCAGTACGTTATTGTATATAGTCTACTACAGTACGTTATTGTATATAGTCTACTGCAGTACGTTATTGTATATAGTCCACTGCAGGGTTAAGTTATTGTATATAGTCTACTACAGTACGTTATTGTATATAGTCTACTGCAGTACGTTATTGTATATAGTCCACTGCAGGGTTAAGTTATTGTATATAGTCTACTACAGTACGTTATTGTATATAGTCTACTGCAGTACGTTATTGTATATAGTCTACTACAGTACGTTATTGTATATAGTCACTGCAGTACGTTATTTTATATAGTCTACTACAGTACGTTATTTTATATAGTCACTGCAGTACGTTATTGTATATAGTGTACTACAGTACGCTATAGTATATATTCCACTGCAGTACGTTATTGTATATAGTCTACTACAGTAAGTTATTGTATATAGTCTACTGCAGTACGTTATTGTATATAGTCCACTGCAGTACGTTATTGTATATAGTCCACTGCAGTACGTTATTGTATATAGTCTACTACAGTACGTTATTGTATATAGTCTACTGCAGTACGTTATTGTATATAGTCACTGCAGTACGTTATTGTATATAGTGTACTACAGTACGCTATTGTATATAGTCCACTGCAGTACGTTATTGTATATAGTCTACTACAGTACGTTATTGTACAGAATATAGTCTACTACAGTACGTTATCGTATATAGTCTACTGCAGTACGTTATTGTATATAGTCCACTGCAGTACGTTATTGTATATAGTCTACTACAGTACGTTATTGTATATTGTCACTGCAGTACGTTATTGTATATAGTGTACTACAGTACGCTATTGTATATAGTCGACTGCAGTACGTTTTTGTATATAGTCCACTGCAGGGTTACGTTATTGTATATAGTCTACTGCAGTACGTTATTGTATATAGTATACTACAGTACGTTATTGTATATAGTCTACTACAGTACGTTATTGTATATAGTCTACTGCAGTACGTTATTGTATATAGTCCACTGCAGTACGTTATTGTATATAGTCTACTACAGTACGTTATTGTACAGAATATAGTCTACTACAGTACGTTATCGTATATAGTCTACTGCAGTACGTTATTGTATATAGTCCACTGCAGTACGTTATTGTATATAGTCTACTACAGTACGTTATTGTATATTGTCACTGCAGTACGTTATTGTATATAGTGTACTACAGTACGCTATTCTATATAGTCCACTGCAGTACGTTATTGTATATAGTCTACTACAGTACGTTATTGTATATTGTCACTGCAGTACGTTATTGTATATAGTGTACTACAGTACGCTATTGTATATAGTCGACTGCAGTACGTTTTTGTATATAGTCCACTGCAGGGTTACGTTATTGTATATAGTCTACTGCAGTACGTTATTGTATATAGTATACTACAGTACGTTATTGTATATAGTCTACTACAGTACGTTATTGTATATAGTCTACTGCTGTACGGTATTGTATATAGTCTACTGCAGTACGTTATTGTATATAGTCTACTACAGTACGTTATTGTATATAGTCTACTGCAGTACGTTATTGTATATAGTCTACTACAGTACGTTATTGTATATAGTCACTGCAGTACGTTATTTTTTATAGTCTACTACAGTACGTTATTTTATATAGTCACTGCAGTACGTTATTGTATATAGTCCACTGCAGTACGTTATTGTATATAGTCTACTACAGTAAGTTATTGTATATAGTCTACTGCAGTACGTTATTGTATATAGTTCACTGCAGTACGTTATTGTATATAGTCTACTACAGTACGTTATTGTATATAGTCTACTACAGTACGTTATTGTATATAGTCACTGCAGTGCGTTATTGTATATAGTCTACTACAGTACGTTATTGTATATAGTCCACTGCAGTACGTTATTGTATATAGTCCACTGCAGTACGTTATTGTACAGAATATAGTCTACTACAGTACGTTATCGTATATAGTCTACTACAGTACGTTATTGTATATAGTCACTGCAGTACGTTATTGTATATAGTGTACTACAGTACGCTATTGTATATAGTCCACTGCAGTACGTTATTGTATATAGTCTACTACAGTACGTTATTGTACAGAATATAGTCTACTACAGTACGTTATCGTATATAGTCTACTGCAGTACGTTATTGTATATAGTCCACTGCAGTACGTTATTGTATATAGTCTACTACAGTACGTTATTGTATATTGTCACTGCAGTACGTTATTGTATATAGTGTACTACAGTACGCTATTCTATATAGTCCACTGCAGTACGTTATTGTATATAGTCTACTTCAGTACGTTATTGTATATAGTCTACTGCAGTACGTTATTGTATATAGTCCACTGCAGGGTTACGTTATTGTATATAGTCTACTGCAGTACGTTATTGTATATAGTATACTACAGTACGTTATTGTATATAGTCTACTACAGTACGTTATTGTATATAGTCTACTGCTGTACGGTATTGTATATAGTCTACTGCAGTACGTTATTGTATATAGTCTACTACAGTACGTTATTGTATATAGTCTACTGCAGTACGTTATTGTATATAGTCTACTACAGTACGTTATTGTATATAGTCACTGCAGTACGTTATTTTATATAGTCTACTACAGTACGTTATTTTATATAGTCACTGCAGTACGTTATTGTATATAGTCCACTGCAGTACGTTATTGTATATAGTCTACTACAGTAAGTTATTGTATATAGTCTACTGCAGTACGTTATTGTATATAGTCCACTGCAGTACGTTATTGTATATAGTCTACTACAGTACGTTATTGTATATAGTCTACTACAGTACGTTATTGTATATAGTCACTGCAGTGCGTTATTGTATATAGTCTACTACAGTACGTTATTGTATATAGTCCACTGCAGTACGTTATTGTACAGAATATAGTCTACTACAGTACGTTATCGTATATAGTCTACTGCAGTACGTTATTGTATATAGTCCACTGCAGTACGTTATTGTATATAGTCTACTACAGTACGTTATTGTATCTAGTCTACTACAGTACGTTATTGTATATAGTTCGCTGCAGTACGTTATTGTATATAGTCTACTACAGTACGTTATTGTATATAGTCCACTGCAGTACGTTATTGTACAGAATATAGTCTACTACAGTACGTTATCGTATATAGTCTACTGCAGTACGTTATTGTATCTAGTCTACTACAGTACGTTATTGTATATAGTCTACTACAGTACGTTATTGTATATAGTCACTGCAGTGCGTTATTGTATATAGTCTACTACAGTACGTCATTGTATATACTCCGCTGCAGTACGTTATTGTATATAGTCTACTACAGTACGTTATTGTATATAGTCTACTACAGTACGTTATTGTATATAGTCCACTGCAGTACGTTATTGTACAGAATATAGTCTACTACAGTACGTTATCGTATATAGTCTACTGCAGTACGTTATTGTATCTAGTCTACTACAGTACGTTATTGTATATAGTCCGCTGCAGTGCGTTATTGTATATAGTCTACTACAGTACGTTATTGTATATAGTCTACTACAGTACGTTATTGTATATAGTCCACTGCAGTACGTTATTGTACAGAATATAGACTACTACAGTACGTTATCGTATATAGTCTACTGCTGTACGGTATTGTATATAGTCTACTGCAGTACGTTATTGTATATAGTCTACTACAGTACGTTATTGTATATAGTCTACTGCAGTACGTTATTGTATATAGTCTACTACAGTACGTTATTGTATATAGTCCACTGCAGGGTTACGTTATTGTATATAGTCTACTGCAGTACGTTATTGTATATAGTATACTAAAGTACGTTATTGTATATAGTCTACTACAGTACGTTATTGTATATAGTCTACTGCAGTTCGTTATTGTATATAGTCCACTGCAGGGTTAAGTTATTGTATATAGTCTACTACAGTACTTTATTGTATATAGTCTACTGCAGTACGTTATTGTAAATAGTCTACTGCAGTACGTTATTGTATATAGTCACTGCAGTACGTTATTTTATATAGTCTACTACAGTACGTTATTTTATATAGTCACTGCAGTACGTTATTGTATATAGTGTACTACAGTATGCTATTGTATATAGTCCACTGCAGTACGTTATTGTATATAGTCTACTACAGTAAGTTATTGTATATAGTCTACTGCAGGGTTAAGTTATTGTATATAGTCTACTACAGTACGTTATTGTATATAGTCTACTGCAGTACGTTATTGTAAATAGTCCACTGCAGGGTTAAGTTATTGTATATAGTCTACTACAGTACGTTATTGTATATAGTCTACTGCAGTACGTTATTGTATATAGTCTACTACAGTACGTTATTGTATATAGTCACTGCAGTACGTTATTTTATATAGTCTACTACAGTACGTTATTTTATATAGTCACTGCAGTACGTTATTGTATATAGTGTACTACAGTACGCTATAGTATATATTCCACTGCAGTACGTTATTGTATATAGTCTACTACAGTAAGTTATTGTATATAGTCTACTGCAGTATGTTATTGTATATAGTCCACTGCAGTACGTTATTGTATATAGTCTACTACAGTACGTTATTGTATATAGTCTACTGCAGTACGTTATTGTATATAGTCACTGCAGTACGTTATTGTATATAGTGTACTACAGTACGCTATTGTATATAGTCCACTGCAGTACGTTATTGTATATAGTCTACTACAGTACGTTATTGTACAGAATATAGTCTACTACAGTACGTTATCGTATATAGTCTACTGCAGTACGTTATTGTATATAGTCCACTGCAGTACGTTATTGTATATAGTCTACTACAGTACGTTATTGTATATTGTCACTGCAGTACGTTATTGTATATAGTGTACTACAGTACGCTATTGTATATAGTCGACTGCAGTACGTTTTTGTATATAGTCCACTGCAGGGTTACGTTATTGTATATAGTCTACTGCAGTACGTTATTGTATATAGTATACTACAGTACGTTATTGTATATAGTCTACTACAGTACGTTATTGTATATAGTCTACTGCAGTACGTTATTGTATATAGTCCACTGCAGTACGTTATTGTATATAGTCTACTACAGTACGTTATTGTACAGAATATAGTCTACTACAGTACGTTATCGTATATAGTCTACTGCAGTACGTTATTGTATATAGTCCACTGCAGTACGTTATTGTATATAGTCTACTACAGTACGTTATTGTATATTGTCACTGCAGTACGTTATTGTATATAGTGTACTACAGTACGCTATTCTATATAGTCCACTGCAGTACGTTATTGTATATAGTCTACTGCAGTACGTTATTGTATATAGTATACTACAGTACGTTATTGTATATAGTCTACTACAGTACGTTATTGTATATAGTCTACTGCTGTACGGTATTGTATATAGTCTACTGCAGTACGTTATTGTATATAGTCTACTACAGTACGTTATTGTATATAGTCTACTGCAGTACGTTATTGTATATAGTCTACTACAGTACGTTATTGTATATAGTCACTGCAGTACGTTATTTTATATAGTCTACTACAGTACGTTATTTTATATAGTCACTGCAGTACGTTATTGTATATAGTCCACTGCAGTACGTTATTGTATATAGTCTACTACAGTAAGTTATTGTATATAGTCTACTGCAGTACGTTATTGTATATAGTTCACTGCAGTACGTTATTGTATATAGTCTACTACAGTACGTTATTGTATATAGTCTACTACAGTACGTTATTGTATATAGTCACTGCAGTGCGTTATTGTATATAGTCTACTACAGTACGTTATTGTATATAGTCCACTGCAGTACGTTATTGTATATAGTCCACTGCAGTACGTTATTGTACAGAATATAGTCTACTACAGTACGTTATCGTATATAGTCTACTACAGTACGTTATTGTATATAGTCACTGCAGTACGTTATTGTATATAGTGTACTACAGTACGCTATTGTATATAGTCCACTGCAGTACGTTATTGTATATAGTCTACTACAGTACGTTATTGTACAGAATATAGTCTACTACAGTACGTTATCGTATATAGTCTACTGCAGTACGTTATTGTATATAGTCCACTGCAGTACGTTATTGTATATAGTCTACTACAGTACGTTATTGTATATTGTCACTGCAGTACGTTATTGTATATAGTGTACTACAGTACGCTATTCTATATAGTCCACTGCAGTACGTTATTGTATATAGTCTACTTCAGTACGTTATTGTATATAGTCTACTGCAGTACGTTATTGTATATAGTCCACTGCAGGGTTACGTTATTGTATATAGTCTACTGCAGTACGTTATTGTATATAGTATACTACAGTACGTTATTGTATATAGTCTACTACAGTACGTTATTGTATATAGTCTACTGCTGTACGGTATTGTATATAGTCTACTGCAGTACGTTATTGTATCTAGTCTACTACAGTACGTTATTGTATATAGTCCGCTGCAGTGCGTTATTGTATATAGTCTACTACAGTACGTTATTGTATATAGTCTACTACAGTACGTTATTGTATATAGTCCACTGCAGTACGTTATTGTACAGAATATAGACTACTACAGTACGTTATCGTATATAGTCTACTGCTGTACGGTATTGTATATAGTCTACTGCAGTACGTTATTGTATATAGTCTACTACAGTACGTTATTGTATATAGTCCACTGCAGGGTTACGTTATTGTATATAGTCTACTGCAGTACGTTATTGTATATAGTCCACTGCAGTACGTTATTGTATATAGTCTACTACAGTACGTTATTGTATATAGTCTACTACAGTACGTTATTGTATATAGTCACTGCAGTGCGTTATTGTATATAGTCTACTACAGTACGTTATTGTATATAGTCCACTGCAGTACGTTATTGTACAGAATATAGTCTACTACAGTACGTTATCGTATATAGTCTACTGCAGTACGTTATTGTATATAGTCCACTGCAGTACGTTATTGTATATAGTCTACTACAGTACGTTATTGTATCTAGTCTACTACAGTACGTTATTGTATATAGTTCGCTGCAGTACGTTATTGTATATAGTCCACTGCAGTACGTTATTGTATATAGTCTACTACAGTAAGTTATTGTATATAGTCTACTGCAGTACGTTATTGTATATAGTCCACTGCAGTACGTTATTGTATATAGTCTACTACAGTACGTTATTGTATATAGTCTACTACAGTACGTTATTGTATATAGTCACTGCAGTGCGTTATTGTATATAGTCTACTACAGTACGTCATTGTATATACTCCGCTGCAGTACGTTATTGTATATAGTCTACTACAGTACGTTATTGTATATAGTCTACTACAGTACGTTATTGTATATAGTCCACTGCAGTACGTTATTGTACAGAATATAGTCTACTACAGTACGTTATCGTATATAGTCTACTGCAGTACGTTATTGTATCTAGTCTACTACAGTACGTTATTGTATATAGTCCGCTGCAGTGCGTTATTGTATATAGTCTACTACAGTACGTTATTGTATATAGTCTACTACAGTACGTTATTGTATATAGTCCACTGCAGTACGTTATTGTACAGAATATAGACTACTACAGTACGTTATCGTATATAGTCTACTGCTGTACGGTATTGTATATAGTCTACTGCAGTACGTTATTGTATATAGTCTACTACAGTACGTTATTGTATATAGTCTACTGCAGTACGTTATTGTATATAGTCTACTACAGTACGTTATTGTATATAGTCCACTGCAGGGTTACGTTATTGTATATAGTCTACTGCAGTACGTTATTGTATATAGTCCACTGCAGGGTTACGTTATTGTATATAGTCTACTGCAGTACGTTATTGTATATAGTATACTACAGTACGTTATTGTATATAGTCTACTACAGTACGTTATTGTATATAGTCTACTGCAGTTCGTTATTGTATATAGTCCACTGCAGGGTTAAGTTATTGTATATAGTCTACTACAGTACGTTATTGTATATAGTCTACTGCAGTACGTTATTGTATATAGTCTACTACAGTACGTTATTGTATATAGTCACTGCAGTACGTTATTTTATATAGTCTACTACAGTACGTTATTTTATATAGTCACTGCAGTACGTTATTGTATATAGTGTACTACAGTACGCTATTGTATATAGTCCACTGCAGTACGTTATTGTATATAGTCTACTACAGTAAGTTATTGTATATAGTCTACTGCAGTACGTTATTGTATATAGTCCACTGCAGTACGTTATTGTATATAGTCTACTACAGTACGTTATTGTATATAGTCTACTACAGTACGTTATTGTATATAGTCACTGCAGTGCGTTATTGTATATAGTCTACTACAGTTCATTATTGTATATAGTCCGCTGCAGTACGTTATTGTATATAGTCCACTGCAGTACGTTATTCTATATAGTCTACTACAGTACGTTATTGTATATAGTCACTGCAGTAAGTTATTGTATATAGTGTACTACAGTACGCTATTGTATATAGTCCACTGCAGTACGTTATTGTATATAGTCCACTGCAGGGTTACGTTATTATATATAGTCTACTGCAGTACGTTATTGTATATAGTCTACTACAGTACGTTATTGTATATAGTCTACTGCAGTACGTTATTGTATATAGTCCACTGCAGTACGTTATTGTATATAGTCTACTACAGTACGTTATTGTATATAGTCTACTGCAGTACGTTATTGTATATAGTCACTGCAGTACGTTATTTTATATAGTCCACTGCAGTACGTTATTGTATATAGTGTACTACAGTACGCTATTTTATATAGTCCACTGCAGTACGTTATTGTATATAGTCTACTACAGTACGTTATTGTATATAGTCTACTGCAGTACGTTATTGTATATAGTCCACTGCAGGGTTACGTTATTGTATATAGTCTACTGCAGTACGTTATTGTATATAGTATACTACAGTACGTTATTGTATATAGTCTACTACAGTACGTTATTGTATATAGTCTACTGCAGTACGTTATTGTATATAGTCCACTGCAGTACGTTATTGTATATAGTCTACTACAGTACGTTATTGTATATAGTCTACTGCAGTACGCTATTGTATATAGTTCACTGCAATACGTTATTGTATATAGTCTACTACAGTAAGTTATTGTATATAGTCTACTGCAGTACGTTATTGTATATAGTCCACTACAGTACGTTATTGTATAAAGTCAACTCCAGTACGTATTGTACATAGTCTACTACAGTACGTTATTGTATATAGTCTACTACAGTACGTTATTGTATATAGTCTACTGCAGTACGTTATTGTATAAAGTCAACTCCAGTACGTTATTGTATAAAGTCAACTCCAGGACGTATTGTACATAGTCTACTACAGTACGTTATTGTATAAAGTCAACTCCAGTACGTTATTGTATATAGTCTACAGCAGCACGAATTTTATATAGTCTACCGCAGTACGTATTGTATATAGTCCACTGCAGTACGTTATTGTATATAGTCTACTGCAGTACGTTATTGTATATAGTCAACTGCAGTACGTTATTGTATATAGTCTACTACAGTACGTTATTGTATATAGTCACTGCAGTACGTTATTGTATATAGTCTACTACAGTACGTTATTGTATATAGTCACTGCAGTGCGTTATTGTATATAGTCTACTACAGTACGTTATTGTATATAGTCCGCTGCAGTACGTTATTGTATATAGTCTACTACAGTACGTTATTGTATATAGTCTACTACAGTACGTTATTGTATAAAGTCAACTCCATTACGTATTGTACATAGTCTACTGCAGTACGTTATTGTATAAAGTCAACTCTAGTACGTATTGTACATAGTCTACTACAGTACGTTATTGTATATAGTCTACTACAGTACGTTATTGTATATAGTCCACTACAGTACGTTATTGTATATAGTCCACTACAGTACGTTATTGTATAAAGTCAACTCCAGTACGTATTGTACATCGTCTACTGCAGTACGTTATTGTATAAATTCAACTCCAGTACTTATTGTACATAGTCTACTACAGTACGTTATTGTATAAAGTCAACTTCAGTACGTATTG
>JBAIZL010000001.1:361660045-361727545 GCA_036971475.1 Prosapia bicincta | reverse complement strand
ATTTTGCCTTGCGTACATCTCAGGAAAAAATGGACAAAATTTCAAATTGTTTTTCCAGGCAAAGCAATAAAAACAGTTTACAGAAACGTAGTTCCGGAGAAGGTTCATGAACGAGTTACAGCTAGATTTCGCTTGGAATTCAGTCCAGAAATTACAATGAAATTTTTACCATACTGAAATTTGTTGGGAGTTATCTGGCAAAATACGTACTTCTCAGTCCTGAAAATTAGGTTATGTTTATATTTGAAGGTCATTGCCTATTTTTAATAGTTAGGAAGTAAAAACCATTTTTTAAACAAAACTTGTAGAGGTTTTTCTAAAGAAAATCAAACAATAGGCCTATAGTAAATGTAGGTAATATATAAATAAATTAAATTTAATTTAATAAAATTACACAAAATAGATAGAACCCGTTAAACTTTTTACTTTCTGAAAATACTGGTTTTATATAAACATATTTTATGTTTTAGATAATAAAGTAGGTAAAATGAGTGTTTAACATTTTTTACTATACTTCCTATTGTAAAAATGTACTCAATCAATCTTAGTTTACCAAGTGTTCGAAATTGTCACCTTCACAATGTACACAGTAGTTTATCCACCTAGACGTAATATATATGTACACTGGTATAAATCAATTGTACGTGATAATTATGTGACTAAAATTACTTACAATAGAATTTGTGAAAGTGTCAATATTTCATGAGCCTCATGCATCATGTTTTTTTTTTTATTCCTCGTCTATTTCAAAGCAACATCACTCCAAAATTAAAATTTCCATTTTCATTTTCAGAAATGTTTTAGATAATATTAGGTGACCTAGTGAATGTTGAAGACTATCGTTACACCGAAATTACAAAATATTTGGCATTAAAATATGGATTTAAATACGCCTCTGTAAGTCATCTTTCTTGTGTATTTATTTCCTTATATTAAATGATCACTTCGTCATACAACCGCCTTATCGGTTGCAGTGTAAAATCTTTGGGTTTTAATATGTCATTAGCGGCTCACAAAACAACGTGTTACAGATAATGATCGTATATTATTGGGCTGAGCGAAGAGAACGAATTAATTGTCTTTGGGAAGAAGTGCGACTCGCAATTACACAACTGTGTAGAAAGAGAGGAACGGGGGGGGCGATGATTGATGACGTGGGGTCCGTCTGTCTGTCTGTCAGTTCAATCGCTTATTTGTCACAGCGTCTAGCCGGAAAAAGAGTGTCTCTCTTCGCTAAACTTTATTCTGTTTCCTCTTTCTCTTTGTTTTTTCTATCCTTTAATTCATTTGTTAAAAACATTTGACAGTTATCACCAGTTTTGCTGATGTAAAGGTAACATATATAGAATTGACTTACATTTAAACGTTTCATCATCAATTACATATAAATACGCTGTGACATTTGTTCTATAAGTTCGATGTAATGATACGTATACATCGTTTGACGATGATATTTGCTTAAGCCATTACGTATTGATTTAATTTTGCTCAAACATTTTTTATCAACATCGTTTGGATACTAATGGTTGCTCTACTGATGAATATATAAGCTATAAGTTTTTTCACTTCTTTAAAAAATTGATTAAAACTTATTTAAAAATAAATATACTCATTTAAATTAAAAATAATAAAATTCTTGAAGAGATAATAATAAAGTTGTTAGAAATTTATGTTTGTCAATTTATTTATTTCATTTCAATTAACTAGCCCTACTTAATTCTTGACATTTGCTACTAAGGAGTTCTCAATGTTTTACACGTTTTTAAACTCTCTTACGTGAATATATTAACCCTATAAAGAGTATTTTACTATATAGATTTTTTCGACAGGATATGTTAATATTGTTATGTTCCATAATATTTAATCTGGTTGACTTTTAAATTCAAATCAGGAATTTTAAAACATTTAAATTTATTTATTTTTGTAAAATTGGGTTGACTTAAAAACAAATTATACTGTTTTATTTCTTAACTAATTGGAATAATTCGTATAAAATAATAGAGTGAATTATAAACATTTTTATTTCTTTATGAACTCTTATTACACGACAAAACTTATGGTAATAAAATTGTTATATAACAATTAGCCTAAGGTATTACGGTTCTTTGAATTAAAAAATACAACACTTTGTGGTTTTAAAGTGCAATACTTTGTGGTTTTAAAGTGCAACACTTTGTGGTTTTAAAGTGCAATACTTTGTGGTTTTAAAGTGCAACACTTTGTGGTTTTAAAGTGCAATACTTTGTGGTTTTGAAGGGCAAAACTTTGTGGTTTTAAAGGGCAATACTTTGTGGTTTTAAAGGGCAAAACTTTGTGGTTTCAAAGTGCAATACTTTGTGGTTTTAAAGGGCAAAACTTTGTGGTTTTAAAGTGCAACACTTTGTGGTTTTAAAGTGCAACACTTTGTGGTTTTAAAGTGCAACACTTTGTGGTTTTAAAGGGCAAACCTTTGTGGTTTTAAAGTGCAATACTTTGAGATACAAACTACACTTTCGTTTAGGAACTTACTTTCACTGTTTTCATTTAAGATACAAACAGTGTTATAGCAATATAATATGGTTAAAATACATTTTATCTCTTGCCAAACCTAAAAACTTTCAACAAGAAAAATTACATTTTCAAATTCACTTATGATTAGTGCCTTTAGCAAGTACAAATCAACTACTTCCACCTAGATACAGGTATTGATACATTAGATAACAAAGTTAATGTAAAACACTTGTAACTAGACAGGACTGTTAATAATTGTAAATGTTTATACTGTACAGATCATTCGAGCTTGGCTTGAATTCAGAAAATTATTTAATAAAAAAACAATAACTCACAAACACATTTACTTATTGAATCAAGATTCAATGTTAATCTCGTGATCATCAATGAGTGCAACTTTAATTTACAAACAATTTATTAGCTATAATAAGTTTATAATTTATAAAGTGTATGCTAGATCTCATCAAAGTGATTGTTCATAAAAAAAAATACACCTGGAAAGACAAAATTAGTTATTATAAGTTACTATTTGTTATATAAATAAATGGGTGATTATAAATGTTTTTTCACATTTCATTCCCATATGTGTGTGAAAAGTGCTTAAAAACGTTAATATGATAAGTTTTATATTCCTGCTAGAATTTGTATTTGGTGAACAAATAAAGTTATACTCTTTAACTGTATCAATTTATGTTTTTAACTGTGTGTTTGTTTATTTGTGCGTGTATGTGTATGAGTGTGTGTGTGTGTGTGTATGTGTTTGTGTGTGTGTGTGTTTGTGTGTGTGTGTGTATTTGTGCATGTGTGTGAGTGCGCGCGCGCTTGCGTGTCTGTGTGTGTATTTCTGCGTGTATGTGTATGAGTGTGTGTGTGTGTGTTTGTGTATGTTTGCGTGTGTGTGAGTGCGCGCGCGCGCTTGCGTGTCTGTGTGTGTGTATGTGTGTGCGTGCGTGCGCGTGTGTTTGTGTATTTGTGCGTGTATGTGTATGTGTGTGTGTGTGTATGTGTGTGTGTGTGTGTGTGTGTGTGTGTGTGTGTGTGTGTGTGTATTTGTGTGTGTGTGTGTGTTTGGGTATTAGTGCGTGTGTGTGAGTGCACGCGCGCTTGCGTGTCTGTGTGTGTGTGTATGTGTGTGCGTGCGTGCGCGTGTGTTTGTGTATTTGTGCGTGTATGTGTATGTGTGTGTGTGTGTGTGTGTGTGTGTGTGTGTGTGTGTGTGTGTGTGTGTATTTGTGTGTGTGTGTGTGTGTGTGTTTGTGTATTTCTGCGTGTATGTGTATGAGTGTGTGTGTGTGTGTGTGTGTGTGTGTTTGTGTATGTATGCGTGTGTGTGAGTGCGCGCGCTTGCGTGTCTGAGTGTGTATGTGTGTGCGTGCGTGCGCGTGTTTTTGTGTATTTGTGCGTGTATGTGTATGAGTGTGTGTGTGTGTGTGTGTGTATTTGTGCGTGTGTGTGTGTGTGTGTGTGTTTGTGTATTTGTGCGTGTGTGTGAGTGCACGCGCGCTTGCGTGTCTGTGTGTGTGTGTGTATGTGTGTGCGTGTAAGAGAGAAGTAGGGAGGAAGAGATAAACAAGAGATTTGTAGAGAAAGATTAATAGACAATGTTGTTTGCGACAAGTTAAAAATAAAAATCCTCTTTTTAATTGCATAAACTGTATAAATCTACCGTAGGCTCGTAACTCATAGACGGCTCCCAAATGACTTGGCACAGTTTACCCTTCAGGTTAAAGAAGTTAAGATAAATAGGGAGGAGTTTTGTTCTGAACATCTTGCTTTATGCATTGCAGTCTTTTTATGTAAATAAATGTATTTTATTCAATAAATAACATTATGAAAACATTTTAAACATATAATAATTGTATGTTTTATAAATAAATTGTATTAGAATTTATAAAAAGTGTAAGCCAATAAAAAGACTGCGAAATATGTAACTATTTTCTTCTTTCATGTTTTGAAAATTTCTACATAATTTTCTGTAGAGTTCTTACATTAAAACATTATGATTTTAGATATGGGAATATGAGGATCAAACCGACTCCATATCAAGAGGAAAGTTAAATTTGTACTTAGAGTGGAGAAAGTTTATTTAAAGCTTAACGATAAAATAACATACTAGGTTTTATTAAGAAAGTATTAAAAATAAAAAGTAATTTTTGAATCAGTTATATGAATATGATATAAAGTAAAAAAAGGATGTTTATGTGTAAACGATACAGCAGAAAATGCAATATTGTGTATACGAAAACAATTTAGAACGAGGAACACTTAGCCTCATTTTGTTCTATTTTTGTGTATTAAAGTAGGGTTTCTATTTGTATAGGGATGTATATATATATATATATATATATATATATATACACTCCTATATAAATATTAATCTTCCTATAAACAAATAAAGAAATGTTCATAGACTGATCATTTGTGCTTCGTCTACTCTTTTTAAAATTTTTTTCCATTACCATCAATTTCGTTTTACTTTGTTTTAACTAAAGAAAATCGGTTAGGCTGTTTGTAGCTTAATAACTTTATTTTCTTTTTGGAAATAACTATGGATTGTATCATTTATATTAAATAAATTGAAAGGAGACTATGTAGTTATAAAACAATGTTTAATGTCATTAAAAAAAAACAATGCAAGATTTTAGCTGAAATATTTTATAATTAATAACCTGCAGTAAATATTTCACAGCAAATTTCCTATCCACAATTTACTCTCAATTAAATGAAAATATACACTAAAGTGGTGTGAAAGTCCTTTTATTCAAGGGTGGGAAAAGGGCTTCAAAGGGAAGCGCAGGTCCTGACTTTTCTCCTTCGCCCCCTAAACTCGCATCGTTAATTCTCATGAATAAACCCATGAATGTAAGTTGGCATAGAAAACCGTTAGAAAACAGTTAAATCAAATCAAATTATTTTAAAAAATAGTTTATTCGAACAAAAACAAAATTTTGGAAATTTTGTAACTATCTATTAACATTGAACTCATAATAGTTCATCAATTTATAAATGGAAAAATATTATGAAATAATCTAATAATGTTTACCAATTATCCACTAGGCTATATATATATATATATATATATATATATATGTCAATTGGGCATAATGAATAATTTATAAATTTTTTATCATTTGATCATAAACCTTTTAATGTTTTTAAATATAATGATATCTGCTTATGACAACAGGTAAAGATTAACATTGATTATTCTTTATTCATATAAAAATATATTTTAGGGTACATCAAGAGCAAATATAATGGAATAAATACTAATTTTTTTCATTTTAATAATTCCAGTTTTGTATTTTCAAACTGGTAAGCGGGAGTGTCTATGCGTGCTTGTTTACGCGCGGTGGGGGCTAGAGACAAAAAGAAACAGTGCGTTTTTTGGGGGAGATAGTGTGTGTGACCGTGTTTGTATTTGAGTATAGGTAAAAGTAAAAACCTAAAAATACTCTTAATATGTCAATTTTCAAACAATTTTTTAAACGCCTGAATCACTTTCGTATTGATTCATTCCTAGCAAGTATTTTTTATAATAAATTATCTTACATTTTAAAGTGCTCTTACATTTAATGAAAATGATACACACATTTAAAATAAAATTATAGCCAAATACATTTTTATGATATTATTATTACATCAAAATATTCCTTAGAGTTTAGTTTTTAATTATGAAAGAATAATTTTAATTTATTAACCTTCTACAATTTTTCAACTTATAAAAATTCTTCAACTCAAAATATATTATAAAAGTAAATTTTATAATAATATACTTTAATAATAAACTTTATATCACCAGTTTTTCTCATTTCTTGATCGTTTTAATAATTCTCTCGTCCAGAGTCATGTATGTGCATTTACTCCTCTTCCCTCCAAGGTTTATTTGTATCCTTATGTATGCGCAAGGTGCATTTTTCGCTTCAGTTTTGAAACAACTACTCAATTCTTTGATTCTAGGATTAGGTCTACGAAGGGCGTTGTTCAGTTTGTTACTCCAACCTATAATAGCACGACCTTAAGGTCGCTGGACGCAATGGACGCGACACATTTTTTTACACTATATTTTTTTAAAGCCAAAACGTCTGAGTAATGCAGATAAGGGTCCCCAATAAACCTGCTTTAAATAATTATTCTGAAATTTCAAAAAAAAAATGATATTTGTTGAAGCATGAACTATTGCATTATTAAGATTTCTTAAATTTTCTCCGGTAGGTGTACTTGAGAAACAAAAGTAGGCCTACTTTAGTACAGGCTGGTGTACTGTTTCCAGCCTGATCATACTTTCAAAATCTATATCCGTTGCAGATGATTTTAGTTTCTAAATATTACATTGTCGTAATAATCTAAAACAATATTTTTCACAGTAGGCCTACTTAAAACAACAGTTTTCAATATAAAATAAAAAGAGACCCTATTTTATTTGTAATGGCATTGCAATAAACTCTATTGAAATGAAAATTTATAGAATTCATGCATTACCCAAGTAAAGCTTTAATAAGTAGTAAACTACAACGAAGGACGACTAAAGTCAATGCAAAAATTAAAATCCACCTCTCTTAAGAAAGGGGAAAACGGATAGGGAAAGATTTTTGATTTATTTTTACATTTTTCTAATAGGCACTTTACGCGGCCACAAATTGTTTTTTGGTCGGATGGTTAAACCAACATTTTTAATGTCTTGTTTCCGAGCAAGATTAAAAAGAATCGAATTGTGTTCCAAAGAGCAACGGAACCAGAGGGCGGGGAGTTCTCTTTTCTTTTAATACTTTCTGCCGGCATGGGTCTTCCGCTACATTAACTATGGAGTATTGAATCCCTCCCCGCGCCCCGCACAACCACCGCGGACAAATTGAATGAACCAGTTATATCACCCGATTATGTTTATCTTAAACAATTCTACTTTTTATCTTTCAACTATTTTTATTCTTTTGTATTCTTGTGATGCGGTGGGTTTTTGACACACTGAATTCAAATATTATTTAAGTACGAGCTTATTTTGTGTTCCCTCTTTAAACCAAAATGAGTTATTTTCCGAGCGAGACAAATCTTATCGTCACCGTGAATACCATATTAATGTAAAACCATATTAATGTCAATGCCGTACTAATGGCAATACCTTGTTAATGCCAATACCATATAATTATGAATACTACATTAATCGCAATACCATATTAATTTCAATACCATACACTTATCAATACCATATTAATGTTAAAACCATATTAATGTCAATACCATATTAATGTCAATACCATAATAATGTCAATACCATATTATTGCAAATACCATATTAATGGCAATACCATATAATTATCAATGCCAAATTAATGGCAATACCGAATTAATGTCAATACCATATAATTATCAATACCATATTAATGTTAAAACCATATTATTGTCAATACCATATTAATGTCAATACCATAATATTGGCAATAACATATTAATGCTAATACCATATAATTATCAATACCATATTATTGGCAATACCATATTATCGTCAATACCATATTAATGGCAATACCATGTTAATTCCAATACCATATAATTATGAATACCAGATTAATCTCAATACCATATTAATTTCAATACCATATATTTATCAATGCCATATTAATGTCAATACCATATAATTATCAATACCATATTAATGTTAAAACCATATTAATGTCAATACATGTTAACGTCAATACCATAATAATGTCAATACCATATTATTGCAAATACCATATTAATGGCAATACCATATAATTATCAATGCCAAATTAATGGCAATGCCGTATTAATGCCAATACCATATAATTATCAATGCCATATTAATGTTAAAACCATATTATTGTCAATACTATTTTAATGTCAATACCACAATATTGGCAATAACATATTAATGCCAATACCATATAATTATCAATACCATATTTATGTCAATACCATAATAATGCCAATGCCATATATATATATCAATACCATACTAATGGCAATACCATATGTCAACGTTTACATTTCAATTACTAGTTTATAAATGATACCTTATTAGTTTTCATTACATTTGAATATTTATAATATAAAATGGCAGTACTGTTGAAACTGGATGAAATGCATCCTATTTGAAATTTCCCCAAATTTTATCTGTTATTGAAAGGATTAATCAATCTCGTGCTATAGTTTTCTATTGAGTATTAATTTAGATGAGATTTTAATAGCTTCAACATTATTTTATATATGTATTTTATGTCTAAACCGATTTATCGTGGCATGCGTGAGGGTATGGGATACTTAAACGAGATACATTTTACAATGTGGGAATTCCTATTGAATATTTAGGTAATTGGGAGTCAAAATTATTTCAATAATAGTTTAATTAACTATAGCAAAGAAATTATCTGTTCACATATACAATTTGTTGACACTTTGTCCAACTGTAATAGAACTTCCAAACACTTTAGAGTTAATACCATAGGAAAATATTTTCACTGTGAAAACGATTCATTTAAATTGTCCCACTAAGCATTATATGGGTCCGGGCTAAAGGATCAATCTTTATCATTTACACTCTCCTAAAAGTTACTCGTCATCGAATCAGAGTGGGTCAATATTCCTGTGCTGCTAATGTGATTGATTTACAGTATCAAAGGTAAATCTATTGCTATATTATAGAGCTTTATTTCGTTTTTAGTGACAAACATAAACTATTTGCACTATCTGTAAATAATAAACACTATCTGGTGCATCACAGCGCAGCATAGTGCACTATAGCGCAGCATATCTGGTGTCAAACCCGTGCCTGTAAATTGCTTGGTGACTCAGAACTATTCTTCTTAATGGTGACATCAGTCAACTTCTATCCTTCGCATTGAATTAGGAATAAATCCAGATTCTGATGTAAGTTACTGTATTCGATACTTACAGATCAGGAGCAGGATATGCTGCTAGAAGACTGATTTTAGTTTAATCTTAATTTGATAGAAATCTCGTGAGTTCTATAAGAAGATTTAAATAGCTAAAGTCTTCTTTTCCTCTAAACCCAGGTATTAAATTGAAACTGAACTAAATAGCTAACAGTAGATGTATAATATAAATTTCTTATGGATTTATCTTGATGTATACGAGTATACTACTATTGTAAAGATCATTGTTTCCGCTTCTTTACAATGAACTCTATAATCCGTCATTAGGCTCTGTATGCTTTAGGAATACAGATTTATTAACTTTGCAATGTGTGTGTGTTTGTGTGTTGTGTGTATGTGCGTGTGCGCGCGCGCGCGCGTGTGTGTGTGTGTGCGAGAGAGAGAGAGAGAAAGAGAGAGAGCATTGTGTGTAGATAGGGTGTGTCGCTATATGTTCGTAATATGTCTCGGCAACCCTTTTATTCTCATGTAATTATATAGATTCTAAGTCTCTGTACTCAAAGGCTTGTTAACTTTTGTTTTAACTTAGCTATCTATCAAAAACGTTAAGTGATTTATTAAACTGTATGCATATGCGTTTGTTAGGTCTAAAGGTATTTTCCTCCTGGTTTATACTGTTCAATTTATCTGTCTTTGTTTTTGCAGTAAATCTAAAGGAATTTTATAGCCAAAACTTTGAAAAAAATCTTTAAAAAGTATAAATAAAAACTTAAACCTACATACATAATTTTTAAATATGCGTTCCAAAGAATATTTTTTTAAACAGAATATACTTACTTACTAGCCAACGCCCACCCTTGGCTGTTGAGCCATTTCGTGACGCGCTGACCAGTATAGACGAACCAGTGGGTCATCATCATCTCCGGAATGGTCGTGCTCATTGCATTTCATCAGATGATCCCCACCCATCGTATCGTGTCCACAGAGAGGGCATTGTGTTGGGAGCACACCGATGCAATGTAGATGGACGGCCAGGTAGTCGTGGCCGGTTTGCATTCTGAACTTGGCAACGCCTACAGCTCGTGGAAGTCTGAGGTCGATGGGACCTGTGGTGACTAGGTTTTCCCATTTTCTTCCTGCTGATTGATGTGTCAGATGCAGTTTGCTGGCCCGGTCGATAGTTGCATTGATGAGGGCTTTCGTGCTTTGCAACGAAGGCATGCAAATGGGTTGTGCCATGGATGTGCCTTTCTTGGCCAGAAAGTCTGCCCTCTCATTTCCATAGATGCCAACATGGCTTGGGATCCATTATAAAGCTATAATCCAATCCCCATTCGCCAGTTGTTCCAGGGCTTTTCCTTTTTAAACAGAATATAAAGTGTTAAGATCTCAATGTTTCCTGAATGACATGAATTATTGTTATAATCCAAGTATACTTTTTCGTATAACCTATATTGTTTTACAGCACATGGATAAGCTATTAAAATTAGCTTCATGTTTGGCTGTAAAACCTATTAGAACGCGAGCGGCTGTTTGTACTTAACGTTAATGCTTTAGAATGAGTTTCAACGAGTTACATAGAGGTTAAACGGAGTACAATTGTACTTCAACACCGACAATAATTCTCTTCGTAACATTGCACGACACAAAAACCGCAGCCATCGTTTGTCCATCAGCTCGCCCGCTTACGTATTCCGTACGTCAGTTTCACTAATGGATTCTTCGGCCCCTCTCTACAACGATATCTGAATAACTAAAAAAACGAGAGAAATCGACATGAATTCCGAGCACACAGCAAAACAGCAGTTTGGTATTATTTTTCGATTTAAAAAATTGTCCATAACCTTATATTTTGTACTGAATTGTACGTGCGCGAGTGGAGCGTCGGTGCTATACATAGTAAAGAGACGCCACCCCTGCTCTGCCTGCTTTTAGTTGACCTGTTTCTCCACACCTTTCATCCCTCCGTCCAAACGCAGCTACAGATTTATGCCTACACGAGAGGGTGTGTTTTGGTGTTTTATGTTTGTTGTTTATCGTTTGAGAAGTATTTTTGTAACCATTTATCTATTTTCACAAAAAACCTCTTCACATTGATAAAATTATTGTTTGTTTTATTGAAAAATACTAATTAGCAAGTTATATATGTGATAAGGTTTTATACTTTTAATCTGGTGCCACGTGGCTTAAAATGATATCTATTGATAAGAATAATGAGTATAGTAGCAAAATGTAAATTAATTTCAATATAATCAAACAGTCACTATTTAGGCTAAATATTGAAATTTTTAGAGCAAAACATTTGAGTTTTTCAAACTCAATTATTTGTGATTACATTTAATATTTATAAGCAGCAATTCACAATCTATAATTCACTCTACAAAATTATTTCAACGACAAAATAAATCATCTCTTGTAGTAAAATGTATAGTTTATATCTTGAGTATTAACTCACTAATGGTAACGGGTTTTTACAACTTATTGATTGAAAGTTGCTATTCGTTAATAATTAATAATTTCGGGTATTGCTAGACTGCGGTATTATAAGTACTAAAATATCAGTTAACCTCAACAACAGCAAGGGTAGGTGCAAATGAGCTTGAATGTAATCGTGACGCCGAGATAGTTTTCAATCGGATAGGCATAAATACCTTGGGAGTCACCTTGGGAGCAACGCACATGGGACGCCGATAGTTATCGGATACCCTCGGCCTATCTCGATAGGTATCTGGACTGACGCAAGTTTCTCCTCCTTTCTTGCGTCAGTTCTATCACCAGCGTTCCACTAGTCACAGTTGGTAATGCGACAGTGCACATGCAACGCATACCTTGGGAGTAATGGGCAACGCACATGGGACGCCGTTAGCTATCGGATACCCTCGGCCTATCTCGATAGGTATCTGGACTGACGCACGTTTCTCCTCCTATCTTGCGCCAGTTCTATCACCAGCGTTCCACTAGTACACAGTTGGTAATGCGACAGCGCACTTGCAACGCATACCTTGGGAGTAATGGGGCAACGCATATTGGACGCCGTTAGCTATCGGATACCCTCGGCCTATCTCGATAGGTATCTGGACTGACACAGGTTTCTCCTCCTATCTTGCGCCAGTTCTATCACCAGCGTTCCACTAGTACACAGTTGTTAATGCGACAGTGCACATGCAACGCACACCTTGGGAGTAATGGGGTAACGCATATTGGACGCCGTTAGCTATCGGATATCCTCGGCCTATCTCGATAGGTATCTGGACTGACACAGGTTTCTCCTCCTATCTTGCGCCAGTTCTATCACCAGCGTTCCACTAGTACACAGTTGGTAATGCGACAGCGCACGTGCAACGCATACCTTGGGAGTAATGGGGCAACGCATATTGGACGCCGTGAGCTATCGGATATCCTCGGCCTATCTCGATAGGTATCTGGACTGACACAGGTTTCTCCTCCTATCTTGCGCCAGTTCTATCACCAGCGTTCCACTAGTACACAGTTGTTAATGCGACAGTGCACATGCAACGCACACCTTGGGAGTAATGGGGTAACGCATATTGGACGCCGTTAGCTATCGGATATCCTCGGCCTATCTCGATAGGTATCTGGACTGACACAGGTTTCTCCTCCTATCTTGCGCCAGTTCTATCACCAGCGTTCCACTAGTACACAGTTGTTAATGCGACAGTGCACATGCAACGCATACCTTGGGAGTAATGTGGTATCGCACATGGTACGCCGTTAGCTATCGGATACCCTCGGCCTATCTCGATAGGTATCTGGACTGACGCACGTTTCTCCTCCTATCTTGCGCCAGTTCTATCACCAGCGTTCCACTAGTACACAGTTGTTAATGCGACAGTGCACATGCAACGCATACCTTGGGAGTAATGTGGTATCGCACATGGTACGCCGTTAGCTATCGGATACCCTCGGCCTATCTCGATAGGTATCTGGACTGACGCACGTTTCTCCTCCTATCTTGCGTCAGTTCTATCACCAGCGTTCCACTAGTACACAGTTGTTAATGCGACAGCGCACGTGCAACGCATACCTTGGGAGTAATGGGGCAACGCATATGGGACGCCGTTAGCTATCGGATACCCTCGGCCTATCTCGATAGGTATCTGGACTGACACAGGTTTCTCCTCCTATCTTGCGTCAGTTCTATCACCAGCGTTCCACTAGTACACAGTTGTTAATGCGACAGCGCACGTGCAACGCATACCTTGGGAGTAATGGGGCAACGCATATGGGACGCCGTTAGCTATCGGATACCCTCGGCCTATCTCGATAGGTATCTGGACTGACACAGGTTTCTCCTCCTATCTTGCGTCAGTTCTATCACCAGCGTTCCACTAGTACACAGTTGTTAATGCGACAGCGCACGTGCAACGCATACCTTGGGAGTAATGGGGCAACGCATATGGGACGCCGTTAGCTATCGGATACCCTCGGCCTATCTCGATAGGTATCTGGACTGACACAGGTTTCTCCTCCTATCTTGCGTCAGTTCTATCACCAGCGTTCCACTAGTCACAGTTGGTAATGCGACAGTGCACATGCAACGCATACCTTGGGAGTAATAGGGCAACGCACATGGGACGCCGTTAGCTATCGGATACCCTCGGCCTATCTCGATAGGTATCTGGACTGACGCAGGTTTCTCCTCCTTTCTTGCGTCAGTTCTATCACCAGCGTTCCACTAGTCACAGTTGGTAATGCGACAGCGCACGTGCAACGCATACCTTGGGAGTAATGGGGCAATGCATATGGGACGCCGTTAGCTATCGGATACCCTCGGCCTATCTCGATAGGTATCTGGACTGACGCAAGTTTCTCCTCCTTTCTTGCGTCAGTTCTATCACCAGCGTTCCACTAGTCACAGTTGGTAATGCGACAGCGCACGTGCAACGCATACCTTGGGAGTAATGGGGCAATGCATATGGGACGCCGTTAGTTATCGGATACCCTCGGCCTATCTCGATAGGTATCTGGACTGACGCAAGTTTCTCCTCCTTTCTTGCGTCAGTTCTATCACCAGCGTTCCACTAGTCACAGTTGGTAATGCGACAGCGCACGTGCAACGCATACCTTGGGAGTAATGGGGCAATGCATATGGGACGCCGTTAGCTATCGGATACCCTCGGCCTATCTCGATAGGTATCTGGACTGACACAGGTTTCTCCTCCTATCTTGCGTCAGTTCAATCACCAGCGTTCCACTAGTACACAGTTGTTAATGCGACAGCGCACGTGCAACGCATACCTTGGGAGTAATGGGGTAACGCATATTGGACGCCGTTAGCTATCGGATATCCTCGGCCTATCTCGATAGGTATCTGGACTGACACAGGTTTCTCCTCCTATCTTGCGCCAGTTCTATCACCAGCGTTCCACTAGTACACAGTTGTTAATGCGACAGTGCACATGCAACGCACACCTTGGGAGTAATGGGGTAACGCATATTGGACGCCGTGAGCTATTGGATATCCTCGGCCTATCTCGAAAGGTATCTGGAATGACGCACGTTTCTCCTCCTATCTTGCGCCAGTTCTATCACCAGCGTTCCACTAGTACACAGTTGTTAATGCGACAGTGCACATGCAACGCACACCTTGGGAGTAATGGGGTAACGCATATTGGACGCCGTTAGCTATCGGATACCCTCGGCCTATCTCGATAGGTATCTGGACTGACACAGGTTTCTCCTCCTATCTTGCGTCAGTTCTATCACCAGCGTTCCACTAGTACACAGTTGTTAATGCGACAGCGCACGTGCAACGCATACCTTGGGAGTAATGGGGCAACGCATATGGGACGCCGTTAGCTATCGGATACCCTCGGCCTATCTCGATAGGTATCTGGACTGACACAGGTTTCTCCTCCTATCTTGCGTCAGTTCTATCACCAGCGTTCCACTAGTACACAGTTGTTAATGCGACAGCGCACGTGCAACGCATACCTTGGGAGTAATGGGGCAACGCATATGGGACGCCGTTAGCTATCGGATACCCTCGGCCTATCTCGATAGGTATCTGGACTGACACAGGTTTCTCCTCCTATCTTGCGTCAGTTCTATCACCAGCGTTCCACTAGTACACAGTTGTTAATGCGACAGCGCACGTGCAACGCATACCTTGGGAGTAATGGGGCAACGCATATGGGACGCCGTTAGCTTTCGGATACCCTCGGCCTATCTCGATAGGTATCTGGACTGACACAGGTTTCTCCTCCTATCTTGCGCCAGTTCTATCACCAGCGTTCCACTAGTACACAGTTGTTAATGCGACAGCGCACGTGCAACGCATACCTTGGGAGTAATGGGGCAACGCATATGGGACGCCGTTAGCTTTCGGATACCCTCGGACTATCTCGATAGGTATCTGGACTGACACAGGTTTCTCCTCCTATCTTGCGCCAGTTCTATCACCAGCGTTCCACTAGTACACAGTTGTTAATGCGACAGCGCACGTGCAACGCATACCTTGGGAGTAATGGGGCAACGCATATGGGACGCCGTTAGCTTTCGGATACCCTCGGCCTATCTCGATAGGTATCTGGACTGACACAGGTTTCTCCTCCTATCTTGCGCCAGTTCTATCACCAGCGTTCCACTAGTACACAGTTGTTAATGCGACAGCGCACGTGCAACGCATACCTTGGGAGTAATGGGGCAACGCATATGGGACGCCGTTAGCTATCGGATACCCTCGGCCTATCTCGATAGGTATCTGGACTGACACAGGTTTCTCCTCCTATCTTGCGTCAGTTCTATCACCAGCGTTCCACTAGTCACAGTTGGTAATGCGACAGTGCACATGCAACGCATACCTTGGGAGTAATAGGGCAACGCACATGGGACGCCGTTAGCTATCGGATACCCTCGGCCTATCTCGATAGGTATCTGGACTGACGCAGGTTTCTCCTCCTTTTTTGCGCCAGTTCTATCACCAGCGTTCCACTAGTACACAGTTGTTAATGCGACAGCGCACGTGCAACGCACACCTTGGGAGTAATGGGGCAACGCACATGGGACGCCGATAGTTATCGGATACCCTCGGCCTATCTCGATAGGTATCTGGACTGACGCAAGTTTCTCCTCCTTTCTGCGTCAGTTCTATCACCAGCGTTCCACTAGTCACAGTTGGTAATGCGACAGTGCACATGCAACGCATACCTTGGGAGTAATGGGGCAACGCACATGAGACGCCGTTAGCTATCGGATACCCTCGGCCTATCTCGATAGGTATCTGGACTGACGCAGGTTTCTCCTCCTATCTTGCGCCAGTTCTATCACCAGCGTTCCACTAGTACACAGTTGTTAATGCGACAGCGCACATGCAACGCAGCTTACTTTCTATCTGTTTTATTTTGTCAGGTACGTTTTCAATAATATAATTACTATTTTCACATTATTTATGTGTTTAACTTTAAATATGATTGAATAACTAATTGCCATTAATCTTTGGCATTATTATTAATAAGTTTGATAACTTTTTATTAATATCAATGAGGAATTACTTACATTTATAGTTTGAGATATTAATTTTTAATAGTTTAACTATTCATTGTATTTAATTTATATATATTTAGTAATTAAATCTATTTTTTTTCAAAAATTCGCTAAAAAGTACCAATGCGTAGTGACTCTACGCTTTATCAACATTTTCATTTAACGTAAACGACCAATTTGTCCGGGAAACAGCAAACAAGTTTGATTACAGTAGTTTCTGGCAATATCTGAATCCTATCAAAATATAATATTATTATCAAATATATTAGTTCCAAACAATAACAAAACATTTTTCATTTTGTTTGTTCCAGGTAAAAAGCTCACAATTAAATGGAAGAACATCAAGGACAACTATACAGGAAGCATGAGAAACCGAACAGTTGTACACTTAGGATGGAAATACTATTTTCTCTTTGTAAACTAGCACTTGTTTTCGATCCATCTCGTAAGAGAAACAACATAGAGTGAACCCAGTCCCCAACACAGAAAATAACATTAAAAAAATATTATAAAAAACATATATATATAAAATATAGGATTGAAATCACTCGGATGCCTATCTCATGTGAACTGAAACTCCGATAGGTATAAAAAAGATTGGATTGAAAACTATCTCAGCGTCCCGATTATTCTCAAGCGCATGCATCCCTACCCTAACAGATAAATCTAATTGGCATAAGTTTAATGAATAATAATTATTAAGAATTTTCTTAGCGAATTGGGATAAGATTTTTATTAATTGATAATTGTTTTAAGTTTTAGAAGAGACAAGATAAATCACGTAAAACAAACGATGTAGAAAAACTTTTATTGGTAATTGTCTATTTCCAACTGTCCATTATTATTCTAGATACTCCTTTTTATTCAGCAAGTAAATATGGGAACCGAAAATACAAAAAAGAGGATTTTACAAAATTGTAAATCAGTAAGAGTAGCCCAATTCTTTTGAGAAATATTTTTGGGATATAATCGTAACGTGTTGATCTAAGCACCTGTGGACAACCTATTTTTGTCTCTTTTGTGTTCTGTTTTGTAAAATTTCTGTCTTAAGGTTGATGTAAAAATGAATTCTTTAAAGACAGTCACTAACGGGAAATTTTTGGTAAAACGTAATATTTAATTTCACAAATATACTAGGAGCCTAATCAAACCCAATAAGAATTCTCAGTCTACATAAGTAGCGAAAGTAATAAAAACTTAAATAATATGTGCTATTTTATGTTTAATAAAACTAGTCTTATTATTCACTCAGTACTGGTCAACTTTTAGAACTCAGAGGATTCCATTTCGGTATAAACTAAATATATTTACCGATATTTTACGAATATTATTGTAATATGTATAATTGCCAATTAAAAAAAAAAAAATACTTCGAATTACTTTAAACGTTTGCACGTTCTTTTAAAACGATTTCACATTACTCAATTTATCATAAACCTTTACAAGATTTTAAAACCTTTTTAACATGCTAAGACTAACAGAGGCCTTAAAACTTATAGAGGAGTTGTTTAAGTAGAAGTATGTTTTATCAGGAATAAATGTTAAAATATAAAATGTAACCAGAGCCAATTGATTGCCTTTTTTAAAGTAAATTTACATTGATACTTTTCAAATTATTGATATATAAATATTTATATATATATATATATATATATATATATATATATATATATATATATAACATATGTATTCTTTATGATTTTTTACAAAATGTGTAATTTTTATAATAAAACATTGTTTTAAATATGTAGCTTACTATTCTGATAACAGGTTTACTTTTTTTGGGCTGCACCAATTTTTACCTTTTTGGTCCTCTATTCCTTTTTGTTATTAATAAATCATTTCCCGTGATGTTAAAAACACCCTGATACTTTTTTATCCAAATGAAAAATTATAACAACTGACAGAATATAATCCAAAAGTCTGGCGAGCGGGCGCCCAGACCTCGCCAAAACATTGACCGGAACATCCAAGCCCAGGTAGGGCATTAATCTTAAGCCTGGAGATGTTTAATTTTCGATTGTTCATCAGGTTGTCTATCAATCTCTTGGTCGAGGTTTGTAATTAGGCTTGGAGGATAGACCGCCGCACCGATATTGACTAGTGGATCTCATTTGTCAGCGAGGTCCGTACACACCCTCCTACAAGTCGGTGTTATCCGTATGTTTCCGGTAGTGTATCATAAGTTGCAAGGCAACAAATTGAAGGCGCAATTTATTTTTTTGTGGAACATTAAAGCTTTTTCTAGAAATAAAGCTTCATTTAATTTTCTAAATTTCTTACGAAGTTAGTAAAGGTTGGTAAGGTAAACATAAAGGTTTAATTTAATTAGTGAAAGATTTTAACTATATATTTAGAGGTTTTAACCTTATCGCTCATCATAATTATATGTAGCGACCATACAACACTACTGAATATTATGTAAGATCTACGGAAATTAAAAAAAAAAAATATTTCATAGAAAATATTTATTTAGCTACAATAGCCACAAATTTGCTTTTAGTGTGGCATAATATCCCTTCCCACCTATGTATATATCTCTACTGTTTTACGTTTTTTCTTATACTTTCATCTATATAAAAAATTTTTCTCAACATATTTGGTAATATTTTTTTCATTGCATTTTTACTTTAGCTTTACGTTCTCTCATCAAATATTGTACAGACTTTTATCATCAAATATATACTTGGCAAATAATTTAATTAACTCGCAACTTATTATGACTAACATTACTTGCAGTCGAGTGTTAAGATCTTGCTTAATCTTTATTTATCTCATAGATCGCTGTATTTCATTTAATCCTCTTCAAATATTGCGATGAATAAAGGTAAATGCTAAAACACCGATAGAGATAGATTTACTACAGATATGTAAATATCCTCCTGTAGACAAGAGGGTATATATGAAAAAACAAAAATATTTCAAAAGATGAATCCATATCGAAAGTTTTAAAAAAATGTTCATATAAACTTAAGTCTGGCATTGGTTTGATAGCGGGTTTCAGCTAGCTAATATTTTTCGTTCGGATTTCAACTCCTCACACGAAACACGTTCGCACTGAAACTTTAGAATCATTAATTAAATCCGTAGAAGATGTTTTACTTCTGAAACGAATATAAACAGATTAACACATATTGAGGTTAAAACCGACTAGAATTCTTTTTTTCAGAGTTGACGTACAATATATTTGTAAAATGGGTAACACATAGGCTAATGGTTTCAAATAAAACTTGATGAAAACTAATTTCATTCTGAATAAATCGAAGTAAAGCCAAAAACCACAAAATAATAACTTAAAAAATATAAATTTTATTATTATTCATTCAATTTTATAAATTTATTAACTTTATTAAGTTTTATTATATTAATAAAACTATAATTTTAATAATACTAAATTGTATGTGTTTCTTTAGCAATACCATGTGTTGTAAACTAAGCTTATATATATTTTTTTCAAATGACTAGCTTTAATAACAAAACATTGTTTTTATATGAGCGATATAAAATACAAAGAGGAATTGATAAATAAATTATCCGAGGGGATGTGTAAGAGTTTTATATAATTTATAATTATTCATCTAAGCAACGTTCCTTTTGTATCTCACTGCACTGTTGCCTATTTCCTAGAGTTACTGTGCCTACATATGTATTTTAAGAGTTCATTTTAATATTTCAATGAATGAAATAATCCCCGAAGCTCAGAAAACCAGATGCCATTTTAGGAATCAAACCTGCAAACACTAAACGTAATACTAATTTTTCAAATGTTTACAATATGCTATATGCCGCCCTATAAAAAAACCCTTAATAATTGTTTTGCAATAAGAATATGACAAAAATGTTTTGAGGAAACTACCAAGCGAGATTGTCACGGGTTAAACACCTCAAAGAATATTCCCTTTTTGTTTAAAGACGTATCAACATCCCCCTCTCCCTCTCCATTCTCAGACAAGTGAAAGAAAAACCTCGCAGGGAGAGGGGGGAGGGGTGATAAAAACGTTTTTATGTTCTTGGTGTTTTTCGGGTCATTAAATTCAGTTCGAGCATCAAAAATAAAGAAAACCGAGGAGAAAAAATTAAAGACAAGTGGATAAACACCACAGACCATTGATAACCTTTTTACAATACATTTTTAAGGGATGCTACTCATCTACTTTATTGCTGATATTGCTTTACATGTCATTACATAATTAATAAACACGACTTGAATGGTATTTAGAAATAGTTTTTTTTTAATCTTCAAAAATGTCAACATTATTCTACGGTTGTATTCATTAATTTTTAAATGCATATTTTGTTTTTACAAAATTTAAATTGAAACAAACTCATTTTAAGAATAGACGTTTTTTAAAATAATGGCACTTCAGAGAGTTACGATCCAAAATTTTAAAAATAATTATATTCTGCATTTTGTAAAAAAAATGTTTTATATTAATCATGAAACAAAATCTGGTATAGCTTACTGTTTTTGTTTTTGGTATTTAATCTACTCAACGCTCAACAATCAGTTCAACGCATTTTGCTATGTAGTTTTAATAACTGTAACTTTCTGTACAACTATGGTCTGGCTAATAACTTGTAAAATGCCTCCTTAATACGCACATAAATTTCATAGTTTACGGAAACTAATGCACGTTGAATTCTACAGGAAGTTGCATTTCTAAAGCACTTTGAATTTTATATTGGTCAGGCTATTAAAGGTTAGGTTATTTGTAATGTAGACATATGTTTCATCTGTTTAGACATCACTTATGTTTCATCTCTTTGGTGATGTTTTGATTAGCCATCAATATTTTTAAGTTAAATATATAGAACGATAATGTTATTCAGTACGAAAAATTACAAGGTAAGCTGAAGTAATCTACAAAGTAAAACACATGAGTAAATTTGTAATAAATATTTGATTTTTGTTTCGAACATGTTTTAAAAAAATCTTTAAAAGAATTTTTTTAAAAATTTGAAAAATTATAAATAATTGAAATCTTGTTGCTGTTCATGACGAGCTGGTTGTTAATTACTTATTACACTTTGATATTACTTGCGACCAGACTTTTTGTTAAGTAAAGGTTGTTAAATTGTTAAGTTACACTTGGAGGAAACGTTTTCGTCTTACGACTTCTTCAGCCTCTATTTTTGCCGTTAGGAATGCTGCAGTTGTGCTTCTTTAGTACCATTTTTTGAAAGTTAGAAGTGATGTTATCGAAGAGTATTTGTGATCTGTGTCATGTTTGTTCATTTAGGATCTCATTTATATGTGTGTTGCTATGTCCGTATATTTCATATTGTTCTTGTGTGTTTAATATATGGCCTTTGTTGCATGTGTTTTTCATACTATTGCATGAGTGTTTAGTGTTCATGAGATGATTTGCGAAGGTGGATTCAATAGTAGTGTGCAGTGCGCTTTTTTGTTTTTTATATCTTTCGGCGAAAGATCTGCCTGTTTGTCCAATATAGAACTTATTGCAGTTGTTGCATTGTAGTTTGTATATTCCTGGGTTATTGTATGTGTTGATATTGTTATTAATGATGTGGCTGATAGCCGTTTGGATTTTATTTGTTGTTCCTTAAGCTACATTGTATCCTGCTTTTGTGGATTAGTGTGCTATTTTATTTGTGAGTTTGCTTATGTATGTGAGGGTGATGAATTTGTTGTGTTCGTGTTTTCGTTGTTTTTGTTGTTGTTTCTGTTCTTGTTGAGTATTTTTGTGTGACGTTTGTCTCTTAAATGATTGCCATATCCGTTTTTGTGAGCTATATATTTGATTGTGTTTAGTTCCTGTGTAGTAAATGTTTGAATGCTGCGTGTTATGCTGTATTGGGTGGTTCGCACATGAATAATAACAATACCAACACATACAATAACCCAGGATTATCAAATAACAACTGCAATAAGTTCTATATTGGACAAACAGGCAGATCTGTCGCCGAAAGATATAAAGAACACAAAATCGCACTGTACACTACTATTGAATCCACCTTCGCAAATCACCTCATGGACACTAAACACTCATGCAATAGTATGGAAAATAACATGAGCATCCTCCACACATGCAACAAAGGCCACATATGAAACACACTAGAACAATATGAAATACACAGACATAGCAACACACATAGAAATGACATCCTAAATGAACACAGATAACTCATACTCTTCGATCACATCACTTCTAACTTTCAAAAAATGGTACCAAAGAAGCACATCTGCAGCAATCCTAGCGGCAAAAATACGAGGCTGAAGAAGTCGTAAGACGAAAACGTTTCCTCCGAGTGTAGCCTAACAATTTATCAACTTTTAGTTAACAAAAAGTCTGGTCGCAAGTAATATCAAAGTGTAATAAGTAAATAAACAATGATAGTGAAGTATATAATAACTGTAATATTATGTATAAAGTTTATTAAGTCTTGCTAATATTTTATGATTCTCTCTCACTAGAAATAAAATTTTATTTATACCAAAAGAAAATGGCCAAAGTTTTTTATTTCAGTATGTTCGATTTCATAAAAGTAAGGATTACTCAAGAAAAGTTTGAAAATTTTAATATTAAAATGTAAAAATTCCAGATATTTCTGGAACATTTTAGCTGCCCTTGCAAAATGGAAACGAGCTCGGGTCAATCTACCTAATTAGTTCACGCACGCACTCACACACACACACACAGACATACACACATACACACACACACACACACACACACACGTACACACACGCGCATACACACACGCGCGTAGATATATCGTAGACAAAGAATTTTAAACTAAAATTAACAAAGTAAAATATTCAGATGATTTTGTTTTTAATTGTTAAACAAATTCGGGTTTTTTCCAGGAGACTAACGTTGTATGAGTTGTGCCAAAATTTGGTTTTCGTAGTAATTCCAGTCCTAAGTATAATAGAGAGAATGCAGCGTAAATCCGTACTGCTCAATGTTTCTTGAATCTGTTTTATTTTTAAATATGTTTATAATAGCGTTATAATAATTTGAACTAACAATAACTAGACTTACTCACTTGGCATTTACATGTGGGATAATTTGTCTATCATGTGACACTAATATCTACATGTTTTAGGAGAAAATCTTTTTATAACACCACTAAACATTTCATTTCTTCTTCACAAACTAAAGAATATGTACATGGAAAAGAAAATTATATTATACATGAAGTAAATAATCATTACCTATTTCTTGAAATGTCATGTCACATGTAAACAACTATTATACACACACTCCGATGTGGTTGCACGTTTAAACATCCAGTGCAATATATGACACATGTACCATTAAGATAACTCTATTGAATATACTCGGCGAACAAATCCTGTGTGAAACTGTATGAAACTAGGTTATCAAGTACATACTACCGTTTTTAGTTCAAAAATAAAGCACGAAATGAAATCTTGACGTTAAATTAACTTTACTTCTTAATATCTCCAACGTTTGACCCTTTGACATTGAATGATGCATTTTAATTCTAAATTTATGTTTTAAAAAATTGTCAGACGATATTAAGCGTGTTCGTGACTGGCTGTCTTCCGCAGGCAAATCCATTTTATCCTGAATCCTTCTGATTTATTTCCTTCAACAATGTCCCAGCAAATCTTGTTGTAGTTTTCCCCTCCCTCGTCCCCTTCTTCTTCTTCTCTTTTTGACTGACTGAATATTAATCTGCAGACGTTGTCACTGCCTGTATAATAGGGAACGACTCTATGAAAAATGAGGCGATTTGATCTCGGACGCGCAGATTCCAGATTCTGGTTCAACGAAGATGGATGTCGTTCCGAGAGAAATTGCTTGGAAAGGACTAGCCGCTTCGTGAAAACTTCAAACAAGTAGCAAAACGGTACGCAAATGTGAAACGGTTAAATAATTTATACAATTTTAAATTAATATTTTCTTCAGCAAAACTGCTAAACTAGACTTTTAATTTAACATATATTTAAGAAAATTAAAAAAAATAAAAATAAATTATTTTCCTACTCCGAAAAATAAGTGTTCATTCAGTCGTTCTAAAATGAATGTAAGGTAATAGAAAATGTTACCTTGTATGGTATCCTCATTAATAATGGCCTGTGCGAAATAACTATTTTTTGTCCTTTATTTAAAGTCTGTCCTCAATATACATAATTGTTTACCAAAAATGCATAATAACCTTTACTCGGAAATCACCAACAACTCTAAAAATCATCTATTTTAAATACAGTTGTGAAAGTTTCCCAAATGTAATAAATATTTGGCTGGAGTAACAACAAAAGACGTTAAATGCATTTTAAATTTATATTTCATGTTGTAAATAACTTTATATTACAGAAAAGATAGAAAATACTGGAGCTATAGACCTCTACGCCGTATTAACACTCTAATAGACTATTGACAAGAATCTTCAACTGTTTGTCCCTGTTCATTAACATTTAAGGTAATGACTGATTCCAGTTTTATTTTCCAAATCTATAGTAGTTAAAGCATAAGCTATAAGCTATAATCTGCCTGTCTCTTTGCAGCTTGCAATATCAGCCTGCTCTACACTTTTCTATCCTGTATTATAAGACTTGCTCATCTTAATCTGGAATTCTCATAATTCGGACCTATTAGAGATCCATTAAAAATTACATTTTCGGTAAAATATTTGTACATAATCATTTAAATTTGTATGAGTGTCACGAGAATAAATCTTAACTAGTGTCACGAAAAACAGCGACCAGTGAAATGAACGACCAGTAAAACAATTACGGATTTTCTACGTGCGCCTTGAGTCTTCAGTGAAATGAGCTACAAGCGAAATAAGCGGTCATTTCAGAATTATAACTTTTCCCCACTCTTCTTAAAAAAGTTTGCCCTGCTAGATTTGCTTACGCCTATATTTATGTTTTCAAATTTCCAGCACACTTCAAACAGGCTTTAGATTAGGTAAATGAAAATAGGCCCTAAATCAATTCTATCATTTAGAAGGGATTAAACTCACCCTTGAGAATGTTTCTTCAATGGTTTTTTTTAAACGATTTGTTTTATAATTTCTTGTAACGTTCTATACTGCTTATCCAGCTTTTGAAGGTAGTAGGCACAAGCCTCAATGTCACCATTTTTTTAGTTAATTTCTTAATAGCTGAATCCACTTTCTTATACTTCAACTTTTTCGTTCTCCTTCCATGGTTAACTGTAATGCTATGAACACGCAAAGTGAGTTTTCAGCTTTAGTCCTCAAACAATTGATAAGTTTTTTTTTTATTCGCGTTGTAACGTGTTGAATAAAAGGTATAATTCTTAATGAATTAAAATGTTAAAAATTGCAGTACTTTGTTACACAATTATTTATTTGACCTGCAATGTCAAGAATTTAATTGAACATAAGAATGGCGCGTTCAATAAATAATTTAAACAACAAATATTAATTTAAATAAATCAAGTTTTACTGCACAAATAAATATGAAATACAAACACCAAATTACATTTGAAATGTTTATGCTACTTTATGTTTTTCCATTAATTGTTTTACATACTAAAATTTATAAGAACTTTATATTGTTAAAAAAAATCTATGGCATGGCCCATTACATAAACTTGAGATTGCTTTTACGTTATTTAAAATACATTTCAATTTATCTATCAGACATTTAAAATTTTGCTATTACATTACACAAATGAATTTACACTTCCCACATTTCAAAAAATAAAAACTAGCATTATTATACCGTGACGGTTAAATATTAGAAGTTAATTTTTTTCTTTTTCATCACTTTATATATAAAGGTATAACTTATCTGTGTTGTAACAAACAATGTAGGAAAACGTGTCTCCGAATTCAGATCTCGCCATTGTGCATATTGGATTGACGTTGCTCTGAATCTGGAATCTCGCCCGGTGTTGTATCTTAGCGTAGCAACATTTCTTCGAACAAAAAATAAATAAATTTTAAATAACTTTACATTATTAACAATTTAAAATAAAATCATCCCTTTGCTCTTCAGATCTTGAATACGTCTCTATCGCCGTACATTTCGCCAAGGAAGAGAGCTACTTGAAGCGACCGCGCGAGTTTTTCTTGCTGCGCATTTAACAAATCCGTTTTTTTTTGTATATGGATATCTGTCTCAGCCAGGACATTTTATTTTATAATTTACAATTTTTAAATTTTATTTTACATTTTAAAATTAATATCTCGTTTTGTTTTCTGAAGCTGTTTCTATATGCAACATTACGTAAAATAATGTTACAGCGTGTGATCTTTGAAATCACGCTATTAAATTTATTGTCCCAAGCTACGACTGAGTTTATGATCTTATGACGCCAATTGTAGCAGTTCCATTTATATACATTATTTTTCTCATTTTAAATTCAATAAAATAATCAATAATACAACCTTAACCTATCATTTTCTGGTTTTCGAGATTAGATCTCCAACCAGCGATCGATTACACTGCCGGACTTGAGAAATGCAAAAGATGCACAAATGTTTATGAGTATGGAAACTTTATTTTCTTTGTAGTCTTGCGTAAGGGCCAGATCTTGAACTTTCCTCCATAAACACATTTTCGTGTGGAAGTAACCGCCCTTTACAGCCGATATTGATTCTTTCACAGCCGATATTGCTTTAACATCTACATTTACTTGTCTTAGTGTCCAATCAGGTGTAGCTTGTAGTATTAGTTGAAAAAGCCTGTCATAAGTTTCTTACTTTTTATTTGATAACAAAGCAAAAGTCACTGATAATATATATAAAGCCTGACAAAAGTTTGTTTTTAATTGATAACAAAGCAAAGCCACAATATATATATATATATATATATATATATATATATATATATATATATATATATATATATATATGCTTCCTCGGTTGAACTACCAAAATCAGCATGGATAGAATAAATCTGTGAAAATTGTTTAATTGACCTTTTAAAGAAGTTTCGACTTGGCACTAGCCTGTCTTTTCCTAAAGTCCCGCGGAAAATGATTCTTTCGCCTGTAAGAGATAACTGCTACCACCTTTCATCTTCAGAATCTCTTCGTCTAAAATTACGTCACCACGCTTCTCTAATGGCTCTAACTGACTTCCTTGAACTTTACTCCTTTGTTGTTACAGAGCTCTCTTCATAGCTAGCTGAACTGGGATCCCTGTTACTAGATCGTAACCTTTGTTATGAAGCTCGTCTAACGTCTGACTGTAGATTCTTGATATAGCCGTATCTTCTTCCAGCGCCGTTTGTAGAGTTTTCTTGACCTCTAATCGTGTTTCACCTGGATCGAAACATTTATATTCACTCGTACTTAAAACATAGCTATTTTTACTTTTCATGACACCTAGACACCTTTTTGACCGCTTCTTTGAACCTCGCCAGAATATATATTCCTCTAAGTTTTCTGCGCTTGAAGTTATAAGAGTAGCCGCCATAGAGCGCTCCCTGTTTGCCTTTGTTGGTTGTAAAGACTTCGACAGTAGCAAGCACACACAAATACAGCACGAGATCGGCCTAGCTCACTAAACTATCTTCCCACAACGAATATTACAGTAACAGTGACAAAGATAAGCAAAAGGACATGGGATGAGGAGCAGTATAAGCTGTTGTAGGTGTAGTGGAAGTGTAGCTTGGTCGCTTATTTCGCACATCCCGGATTCGGTATCCCTTGGTTGAATTACCTAGGCTGTGGTAGGGGCAGTTTGGCCACTTATTTCGCTTATTCCGTGACGGTCGCTTATTTCATACATTCCCTCCGGGACTGAAGAAACTTTGTTATTACATTTATCTTACACCATTTTATTTACGTTCCAAGAGGAACAAATCTTTTCACTACACAGGTATTTCAGAATAAAATAAAAATGAAAATTTTATTATACTAGGCCTAAATTAGTATTTAGAGAGTTCGTTACTAAAAATAAATATAATCAGAAAAATTTTAAAGAATAAAATTTTAGTTACTATTAGTGTCTCAATACTTTTGCTTATTTTTCAATTCATTTAAAAAAAATCTAAAAGTAAAATTAAAATTAGAAACGTGGTTATATGACTGATTAATAGTAGTGTTTTATTAGTAGTGAGAACGATGTTCGACTAAAAAAATTGAAGACCTCAAAGCTAGAACTAGATATTTCGTTTAATTTATAGCCTGAGTTTCATACTTTTCTTCACTAATTAAAAGTCACAAAGGAATAACGTTATACGACCTCTAGAAACAGCGCAATAGAAAGACGATATACTCTGTATACACCTCCCAAGTAACTCAGCAAAACATAAACGGCGGAGAAAATGAATTAATATAAAAAACATAAATAAAATCGGACATTATCTAACGTTAGTCATATTGAATGACCATTTATAGTTTAGTATGTTTTCTCAACGAGACTTTTACTAGGCTCAAAACAAACAAAATTAAGAATTTTAAATACTGGAGGAATTCTACAACCCAGAACCAAAAGTCCACTACCTTTTGTAAAATATCATAGACATAACACATAAAGCTTTTATGCAACTTTTCATTGTATTGAGTTATGCAACTTTAATTTATGCAACGACATCTAGGATGGCATTATAAAAAGTCTATCAGAAATAGGATGGGAAGATCTTGCCGTCCAGTTGACCAAAGACAGGGGCGACAATGTACTAGAATCCTTACTAATTATACACGTATAATATATGTATTCAATAGTTATCTGTATTTTCAATAGATACATTCATTAAATTTAGTTAACGATTCATTTAGCACCCAACGAACAATATTTTCTAATAGAACAAAGTAAGTTTAATGTAATTGAAACAAACCAGCATTCAACAATAACGACCGATACCAAAGTCCAATCTGTATCCGGTTATTAGTTACCCACGTCTTCTATTCAATCAACTTTGATGGCCGACATTAGTCCCACAGTCTGCCGCTAGGTACCACCAACACCAACAATTATCCACAAATAGCCACAAGATGTCACTTTGAGGTTAGAAAGCCGATCCCTGACCGCCGCTAATTACAGGACCGCAATATTCTAATCAATTTATCATTAAGTAATTGTTGCTTAATGTATTTAACGGATTGAATAAATGCTTACTAGAGGGATGTCTGATTTGGTAAACCATTTGCAGTTTACGGAACTCGTGTGATACTTAATCGTTCATTTGTCAATGGATATTACGAGGATATATTGAGGGCTGTTTAGAAATTTAATAGTTTTATAAATTAAATCGATTATTCTATGTAAACAAATGAAATAAAAATTTAAAATTATGTAATACATTCTAGTTTTTTCCCACAGTCAAATTTAGAAACATTTCGGAATTGTCCTCATTAAAATTTGATAAGGCTTTGATCAAATTATTTTTTGAATGTAGAATGGGTTTCAAAGTTGCGCTTGGCAAACATTAATTTCTACTAATGTACCTTCAGTCAAATTTAAACCTCCAATAAGTTTAAGAATAGTAATAGTAAAAAATTATCACATGAAGTAGCCTAGATGAGAATTTAGCTCCGCTTTTAAATAAACATTTTAATAACAGAAACATATAAAAAAGTTTTAATGATTTAATAAAAAGAATATAAACTAGACGTGAAAATATAAGCCCATACATACATACATATATATATATATATATATATATATATATGTGTGTGTGTGTGTGTGTGTGTGTGTGCGCGCGCGCGCGCTTGTGTGTGTGTGTGTGCGCGCGCGCTTGTGTGTGTGTGTGTGTGTGTATGTGTGTGTAAATCAATAATTATTACGGACCCACATACACACACACACACACACACACACACACACACACACACACACACACACACACACACACACACATATATATATATATATATATATATATATATATATATATATATGTTTGTATACATGCATCTATATTATGTATACATAACTGCTTCACTCTTTAACTGACATATCATACATTGCACTACTGGATAAAATCCATTTTTACATTACCTTTTGCTACAATGAACAGCAGTATCAATTGATCAGTCAGTCACTCAGAGAAGGAGGGGTTTTGGAGGCCCCCGAGGTTTTGCAGCGTCTGTCAACGACAATGGGTGCGTGTAGAAATGTGGGAACGTGGCTTTTGGTAAAGGCTGGATGTAGAATGGATATCTGCAAGTCGGAACGTTTATCTGGGTGGAACGATAAAAAGGTTTTTATGCTATGGTAGAACGTTTATTTGTAACTGTTGGACTGTCTGAGTGACAATATCCTTTATTTATTTAATTATTATTGACGTTTTTGTCTAAGAAATACATGTCCGTAATGTGGATGTTATGTGACATGACGAAGTCTGTTATTTTATAAATCAGTAAAATATGATTGGTCAAAGTAACTGAGTTAATCATAATCTTCCATACTACCCGTTTACCTTCAGCATTTTCTTAAATACCAAATAATGTCAAGAAATGCTTCCTTGTGGTGAAGATTAGAATAGCTTTTTTAAGTGCAAAATCGATATACAGATAAAGATGAATATATTGTTTGTTCATTTAGCAAGGAAAAAAGCTGTTTTGATGGAAATACTAACACCATCATTTGCAGCTTTCTTTCAACATTTAAAACGTTACAGCTGTTAAGTAGCTGTCCGTAGCTCAATAATAGTCCCGGATGATCCAAACATATTTGAATGAAAAGTTGATAATGGAGTGATAACATCATTTTTTCTGAAAGGTCGAAAATTTAGGTATATTAAAACGGTATATTTGTATGTTTATAAAAGTTGGGTTAAAGGATCATCTTCGCAACAAACAAAAAATGAATAGGCCTATATTTTGCACCGTGGTCTAAGTTATGTAAATGCATAGCAAAACTTTCTTCAAACCATTAGCATCTGAATAGCTTGAAGGAAGCAATTAAAACATAAAAACATAGGCTATTTTATCATAATAAAAGCATATAAACAATCTAAAACCTTGTACTTTAAATGAAAGCTACAAATAAATATTATATACATTGATCATAATTTAGAAACCATTTCGAGAGATACTGTGTTAAGTGAACGGTCGTTATTGGATACCAAGCCCTCCACTGTAAAATTGCTGAATCTGTCGGTTGATCGACAAAAAGTGATCCTTAGATGATCTTTTCGTATACAAGTTATTTAATAGTTTTGTTATTTGAATGCAATTAGCCATTTTAAATATATCGGCTACGAAGTATGGGAAAAGATTGTGATTTATTCGTGGCATTAAATTAGCGATATAACCAACCCTGGCACTATATAGAGAAGATTTTACGTAACTACGGTTATTGTTTCTAAAACGAACCTTTTCTCTATACTACTCTTAGCAAGGAATGCAAAAGGTAGAATCATGTAAGCTTAAGGAAATGCCACATTCATTTTCTTGTTCGAGAAAAAGGGGAAGTTATGGCAACACCTAGGCAGTGTTGCTTACCTGAAATAGAGTCTTTCTCATCCGAAGTAAATGGAGTTGCTACTCACTTTCTACTCGGTTATTTATAGAAATACAATTAATAATAGAAGAGCAACAAATGTATTTAGTGTCAGGTTAACTACTGGAAGAAGGGTTCTGGTGGTCTAAGAGTATCGAAAATGTATTGTTTAAAACTGCTATTATTTATGTTTCATATATTGGGACTAAACTAATTCCGTCATTATCTTGTTAAACGCCAAAGAAGATTCAAACGCAAGAAACTAAATTAAATTGCCTTACTAATACTACACTAAAATAAGACAGTTTGCGCTACGTTGACTAAAATGATTCAACCCTGCTGGATCGACATCAGATTGGATTTGATATCCGAGTTTCAGGCTTCGTTAATACAAAGTCATGGCTCCTTGATAATGAATCTTCCTTACAGTTAAACATTAAACAAGACAATGACCGCTTTAGTTTGGTCCCAAAATATATAACAATAAAAACAGCAGTTCATTGTCGATTCTCTTAGAACACCAGAACCCTTCTGTCAGTTATTAAGCTCCAGAAATCGATTTTATTAATTGTTAATCTGTTAGTCAATTGTATTTTAATAATCTACTGAGTAGCAGTTATAACGCTGCTGAGTTCACTTCGTTGAGAGGAAGTGTACTTCAGGTAAGCGAGTCTGGCTCCGCGATGCCATATTCCCTCTTCTCTTGTGTTAGGATAGCAATGTCTCATTTCCTGAGTATTATATGTTTCTATCCTTTCTTTAAGTACTAGGAGTATAACGGATAGACGATTCTTGGTAACCCAAAGAGAGGTAGAGAATAGGTTTGTCTTAGAAAAGATAGCCTTCAACCGTAATGGTAAAACATCTTCTCTATATCATGTACCAGGAAGGTTTATATCATTAACATAACTCTACATAAATTTAAAATCGATTTTATCATTCGTATACGATAATATTCATGTACTTGATGGGCTTTAAAATTCAAAAAAACAAATTTTACATAGTGTAGGAATGACGAAGAATTATTGTTCAATTTGTCGATGTTAAAAAACCCAACTTCCGAAGCCAAGTGAATATATACATGATTTATTTGTGTAAAAGTAGAATCTTTAACAGTTTCATTAAATATCGTTACAAAGGCTGTCAAACGTCATCTGATATTGGAGCCACTGTTTCGACTACTTAAACGGATTCTCTCTTAGTTGTAGCGTTTCTTTTAGCCAAGCATTCGATCTACCTGTTAACAACAGACCTCGAAGTATTTTTCAAGTACATTTTCTTTAACTTAAAACAATCCAGCACGTGTGTGTGTGTGTGTGTGTGTGTGTGTGTGTGTGTGTGTGTGTGTGTGTGTGTGTGTGTGTGTGTGTGTATGTATGTATGTGTGTGTGTGTTTGTGTGTGTGTGTGTGTGTGTGTGTGTGTGTGTGTGTGTGTGTGTGTGTGTGTGTGTGTGTGTGTGTGTGTGTGTGTGTGTGTGTGTGTGTGTGTGTGTGTGTGTGTGTGTGTGTGTGTGTGTGTGTGTGTGTGTGTGTGTGTGTGTGTGTGAGTGTGTGTGTGTGTGTGTGTGTGTGTGTGTGTGTGTGTAAGTGTATGTGTGGTGGTAAACCAGAAGTAGACCTGAAAGTTGTTTAAAATGCGGTGCTCTATTCTGTAGAATAATTATATTCCATCAAATCAATTGTTTAAATATAAGGAATGTATTTATTTTAACTGAGTTTTAATTAAATGATGACGTAATAAAATATGTATTAGCCCAAAGGTAAACAAAACCTATAGATAAATTTAAAAAAATCCAATTGTATTAGCATAACGTATTAACATTATACATATTAAAAAATCACAGTTAGGTGTGTAGTCAATTAAATTCGACAACAAAAAATTAGTTAATTATTCAACTGAAAATGTCAAAACTTTCTTCGTCCTGAGTATTCCTCTTATAGCAAAGTTTGCAACTTAACCTACTATTTTATATTTTATGAAAGGAAATTAATTTGTTTTAAGAAAATAAGATAATTAGTTTCCCCAAATTAGGTTATTTAATGATTTACCATAATCATTCTTCTTATTACTTAAAACGTGTTTCTTTCTTGGTTGGTTAAATAGAAAGAACAAGGGTAAGGGAAAGACTAGACTTGATCAGACACTCTCATCATTACTCATTTACTCCCTCCCATCCCCTTTCCTTTAAGAGCTCATTTCCAATCTCCTCCTTCCAGTGCTGCTATCTTATCAGAATACGATGCATTACTCGTTAAGGGTTGCTACCACTGACTACTTAACCGTGCTTATCTGCGTCACACTTGTACGCTACAATAAATACATTTCTCCTTGATGACGTCATATTATCGGCATCGTTGGAGCAGATATATTTTTCGTTGCCAATATGCAGTATTTCACAAGTATTGATTTTAACGCTGAATACAGAGAAGAGCCGGTTTAATAATTTGCAATGAAGAAGATGTGGTGGGAAAAGTTGTTTAAGGCATTTAATTTGTGAAAATAACTAAAGACCTTATAGACGTAATGTTAAAATTACTACGTATTCGGTTAGTTTATTAAACCACTTTAAAATAGTTATGCATTTAAATTATCATAAATATGTTTTTTGTTTTAGAAATTCCTCATTACTATATGATATCTACTGAACTATCTCTTTTTTGCTTCGTTCAGAATCTTCGACTTAACATCTTCTTTTAGAACGTTCATTGTTAATATGTAAACAAACATTTTTTCAGCCAGATAATGACAACCGCGATTTACCTTAGCAAGTACTGTTATAAAACAAAGAGGTGTACTCTAAATTTGCTTGTAATAATTAATTATAGGAAGGACGGATTAGTACAATAAAAAATATTGAAAAAATGACTGGAGCGGTAAATTAATAAAATTGCAATATTAACACCTGCATTTCATTATGCATGTTGTATACATTATCTGTAAAGATGACAAGAGTAGTAAATAGGGTCGTCATATATATTTCTTTTAAAGCTGTAACGAAAGCAATATGTAGCCAACTATATTGACGTGTAACAAGTCAGCGGGGCATGAATCGTAGTAACAGAACTTTTATCGAAGTAAAGTAAATTTATAATTGCGAAGTGTAGCGTAATCTAGAGTCTTGTAACTAATTAGATAGACTCGCAAAATAGTTAGAGCAAAGTATAGCGAAATGTAACGAATTATAGTCACCTTTAGCGAGGTTTTCGTTACGACGTTACTCAAAGTGGAGCGACGTGTAGCAGAACAAAGTAACGTGTATCAAACTAGAGTGACATGCTGCGGAGTAGAGCGACATAAAGTAAAGTGGAGCGATGTGTAGCGAAACATAGTAACATGTACCAAACTAGAGTGACATGTTGTGAAGTAGAGCGACATAAAGTAAAGTGGAGCGGCGTGTAGCAGAACATAGTAATGTGTATCAAACTAGTGTGATATGTTGTGGAGTAGAGCGACATAAAGTAAAGTGGAGCGATGTGTAACGGAACATAGTAACAAGTATCAAACTAGAGTGACATGTTGTGAAGTAGAGTGACATGAAGTAAAGTGGAGCGATGTGTAGCGGAACATTGTAACGTATATCAAACTAGAATGACATGTTGTGAAAGGAGAGTGGCATGAAGTAAAGAAGAGACACGTGTAGCAAAACATAGTAACGTGCATCAAACTAGAGTGACATGTTGTGAAGTAGAGTGGCATGAAGTCAAGAAGAGCGACGTGTAGCGAAACATAGTAACGTGTATCAAACTAGAGTGACATGTTGTGAAGTTGCGTGGCATGAAGTCAATATTAGCGTCGTGTAGCGGAACATAATAACTTGTATCAAATTAGAGTGACACGTATAATATAGCGGCATGAAGTCAAGAAGAGCGACTTATATCGGAACATAGTAACGTGTATCAAACTAGAGTGACATGTTGTGAAGTAGTGCAACAGGAAGTAAAGAAGAGCGAAGTGTAGCGAAACATAATACGTGTATCCAACTAGAGTGACATGTTCTGAAGTAGAGTGGCATGAAGACAAGAAGAGCCACGTGTAGCGAAATCTAGTAACGTCTATCAACCTAGAATGACATGTGAATTAGAGCGTCATGAAATAAAGAAGAGCGACGTGTAGCGGAACATAGTAACGTGTATCAAACTAGTGTGACATGTTGTGAAGTAGAGTAGAATGAAGTAAAGAAAAGCGACGTGTAGCGAAATATAGTAACGTGTAACAAACTAGAGTGACATGTTGTGAAGTAGAATGACATGAATTAAAGTTGAGCGACGTGTAGCGGAACATAGTAACGTGTAACAAACTAGAGTGACATGTTGTGAAGTAGAGTGACATGAAGTCAAGAAGAAACACGTGTAGCAAAACATAGTAACGTGTATCAAAATATTGTGACATGTTGTTAAGTAGAGTGGAATGAAGTCAAGAATAGCAACGTGTAGTGGAACATAGTAAAGTGTATCAAACTAGAGTGACATGTGAAATAGAGCGTCATGAAATAAAGATGAGCGACGTGTAGCGGATTATAGTAACGTGTATCAACCTAGAGTGACATGTTGAGAAGTATAACGACATGAAGTAAAGAAGAGCTACGTGTAGCGGAACATTGTAACGTGTATCAAACTAGAATGACATGTTGTGAAAGTAGAGTGGCATGAAGTAAAGAAGAGCGACGTGTAGCGGAACATTGTAACGTGTATCAAACTAGAATGACATGTTGTGAAAGTAGAGTGGCATGAAGTCAAGAAGAGCGACGTGTAGCGAAACATAGTAACGTGTATCAAACTAGAGTGGCATGTTGTGAAGTAGAGTGACATGAAGTCAAGAAGAGACACGTATAGCGAAACATAGTAACGTGTATCAAACTAGAGTGACATGTTCTGAAGTTGCGTGGCATGAAGTCAAGATTAGCGTCGTGTAGCGGAACATAATAACTTGTATCAAATTAGAGTGACACGGGAAATTTAGCGGCATGAAGTCAAGAAGAGCGACGTATATCGGAACATAGTAACGTGTATCAATCTAGAGTGACATGTTGTGAAATAGTGCAACAAGAAGTAAAGGAGAGCGACGTGTAACGAAACATAATACGTGTATCCAACTAGAGTGACATGTTGTGAAGTAGAGTAGCATGAAGACAAGAAGAGATACGTGTAGCGAAACATAGTAACGTCTATCAACCTAGAATGACGTGTGAATTAGAGCGTCATGAAATAAAGAAGAGCGACGTGTAGCGGAACATAGTAACGTGTATCAAACTAGTGTGACATGTTGTGAAGTAGAGTGGAATGAAGTAAAGAAGAGCGACGTGTAGCGAAATATAGTAACGTGTAACAAACTAGAGTGACATGTTGTGAAGTAGATTGACAGGAAGTAAGAAGAGACACGTGTAGCAAAACATAGTAACGTGTATCAAACTAGAGTGACATGTTGTTAAGTAGAATGGAATGAAGTCAAGAATAGCGTCGTGTAGCGGAACATAATAACGTGTATAAAATTAGAGTGACATGTTGCAAAGTAGATCGAAATGAACTAAAGAAGAGCGACGTGTAGCGGATCATAGTAACGTGTAACAAACTAGAGTGACATGTTGTGGAGTAGAACGACGTGAAGTAAAGAAGAGCGACTTATAGCGGAACATTGTAACGTGTATCAAACTATAGTGACATGTTGTGAAGTAGAACGACATGAAGTAAAGAAGAGCTACGTGTAGCGAAACATAGTAACGTGTATCAAACTAGAGAGACATGTGAAATAGCAAGCGACATGAAGTGAAGAAGCGCGACGTGTAGCACATCATAGTAACGTGTATCAAACTAGAGTGACATGCTGTGAAGTAGAGTGGCATGAAGTCAAGGTGAGCCACGTGTAGCGAAACATAGTAACATGTATCAAACTAGAGTGACATGTTGTAAAGTAGAACGGCATGAAGTAAAGAAGAGGTACATGTAGCGGAACGTTGTTATCAAGTATCTAACTAGAATGACATGTTGTGAAGTAGAGTGGCATGAAGTAAAAAAGGGCGACGTGTAGCGGAACATAGTTACGTGTATCAAACTAGAGTGACATGTTGTGAAGTAGAGTGGCATGAAGTAAAGAAGAGCCACGTGTAGCAAAACATAGTAACGTGTATCAAACTAGAGTGACATGTTGCGAAGTAGAGCAACAGGAAGTAAAGAAGGGCGACGTGTAGCGAAACATAATACGTGTATCCAACTAGAGTGACATGTTCTGAAGTAGAGTGGCATGAAGACAAAAAGAGCCACGTGTAGCGAAACATAGTAACGTGTATCAACCTAGAGTGACATGTGAAGTAGAGTGGCATGAAGTAAAAAAGAGCGACGTGTAGCGGAACATAGTTACGCGTATCAAACTAGAGTGACATGTTGTGAAGTACAGTGACATGAAGTCAAAAAGAGACACATGTAGCAAAACATAATAACGTGTATCAAATTAGAGTGACATGTTGCAAACTAGAGCGAAATGAAAAAAAGAAGAGCGACGTGTAGCGGATCATAGTAACGTGTAACAAACTAGAATGACATGTTGTGGAGTAGAACGACGTGAAGGAATGAAGAGCTACGTGTAGCGGAACATTGTAACGTGTATCAAACTATAGTGACATGTTGTGAAGTAGAACGATTTGAAGTAAAGAAGAGCTACGTGTAGCGGAACATTGTAACGTGTATCAAACTAGAGAGACATGTGAAATAGCAAGCGACATGAAGTGAAGAAGCGCAACGTGTAGCACAACATAGTAACGTGTATCAAACTAGAGTGACATGTTGTGAAGTAGAGTGTCATGAAGTCCAGAAGAGCCACATGTAGCGAAACATAGTAACGTGTATCAAACTAGAGTGACATGTTGTGAAGTAGAGTGACATGAATTCAAGAAGAGCGACGTGTAGCGAAACATAGTAACGTGTATCACACTAGAGTGACATGTTATAAAGTAGAGCGAAATGAAGTAAAGAAGAGCGACGTGTAGCGGAACATAGTAACGTGTACTAAACTAGAGTGACATGTTGTGGAGTAGAACGACGTGAAGTAAAGAAGAGCGAATTGTAGCGCAACATAGTAACGTGTATCAAACTAGAGTGACATTTTCTGAAAGAGAGTGGCATGAAGACAAGAAGAGCGACGTATAAGGGACATAGTCACGTGTATCAAACTAGAGTGAAATGTTGTGAAGTAGAGTGGCATTAAGTCAAGAAGAATGACGTATATCGGAACATAGTAACGTATATCAAACTAGAGTGAATGTTTTAAAGTAGAGCGACGTGATGTAAAGTGGAACGACTTGTCTTGGTACAGAGTAACGTGTATCAAACCAGATTGACATGTTACGAAATAGAGTGGCATGAAGACAAGAAGAGCGACGTGTAGCGGAACATAATATCGTGTATCAAACTGGAGTGACATGTTGTGAAGTAGGACGACATGAAGTAAATATGAGCGACGTGTAGCGGAACATAGTAACGTGTATCAAACTAGAGTGACATGTTATAAATTAGAGCGAAATGAAGTAAAGAAGAGCGACGTGTAGCGGATCATAGTAACGTTTAATAAACTATAGTGACACGTTGTGAAGCAAAACGACATGAAGTAAAGAAGAGCTACGTGTAGCGGAACATATTACCGTGTATCAAACTAGAGTGACATGTTATAAAGTAGAGCGAAATGAAGTAAATAAGAGCGCCGTGTAGCGAAACATAGTAACGTGTAATAAACTGGATTGACATGTTGAGAAGTAAACGACGTGAAGTAAAGAAGAGCGAATTGTAGCGGAACATAGTAACGTGTATCAAACTAAGGTGACATGCTGTGAAGTAGAGCGACGTGCTGTAAAGTTGAACGACTTGTTTTGCTACAAAGTAACGTGTATCAAACCAGAGTGACATGTTACGAAGTAGAGTGGCATGAAGACAAGAAGAGCGACGTGTAGCGGAACATAATATCGTGTATCAAACTAGAGTGACATGCTGTGAAGTAGAGCGATGTGAAGTAAAGGGGAGCGATGTGTAGGGTGACAAAATAACGTAAATCAAACTAGTGTGTTATATTGTGAAGTAGATCGACATGAAGTAAATTGGGGCGGCGTGTAGCAAGACATAGTAACGTAAATCAAGTGACATGCATTAAGTTACATAATGTGAAGTAGAGTGACATAAGTAAAGTGGAGCGATATGTAGCGGAACATAGTAACGTGTATAAAACTAGAGTTACATGTTGTGAAATAGATCGACATGAAGTAAAGAAAAGCTACTTGTAGCGAAACATAGTAAAGTGTAATGAAACTAGAGTGACATGCTGTGAAGTAGAGCGATGTGAAGTAAAGTGAGGCAACGTGTCTTGCTACATAGTAACCTGTATCAAACTATAGTGACATTTTATGTAGTATTAGTGGCATGAAGACAAGAAGAGGGACGTGTATCGGAACATAATAACGTGTATCAAACTAGAGTGACATGTTGTGAAGTAGAGCGATATGAAGTAAATTGGGGCGGCGTGTAGCAAATCATAGTACCGTAAATCAAGTGACATGCATTAAGTTACATAATGTGAAGTAGAGTGACATAAAGTAAAGTGAAGCGATATGTAGCGGAACATAGTAACGTGTATAAAACTAGAGTTACATGTTGTGAAATAGAGCGACATGAACTAAAAAGAGAGATGTATAGCGGAACTTAGTAACGTGTATCTAACTAGAGTTACATGTCGTGAAGTAGAACAACATGAAGTAAGGAAGAGCGACGTGTAGCGGAACATAGTAACGTGTATCATATTAGAGTGAATTTTCATAAAGTAGAGCGACGTGATGTGAAGTGGAGCGACAGGTAACAGAACATAGTAACGTGTATCAAACTAGGTTGACATGCTGTGAGGTAGATCGATGTGATGTAAAGTGGAATGACTTGTCTTGGTACAGATTAACGTGTATCAAACCAGAGTGACATGTTACGAAGTAGAGTGGCATGAAGACAAGAAGAGCGACGTGTAGCGGAACATAATATCGTGTATCAAACTGGAGTGACATGTAGAGAAGTAGAACGACATGAAGTAAAGAAGAGCTACGATTAAGAGACATAGTAACGTGTATCAAACTAGAGTGAAATGTTGTGAAGTAGATTGGCATTAACTCAAGAAGAGTGACTATATCGGAACATAGTAACGTGTATCAAACTAGAGTGACATGTTGTGAAGTAGAACGACATGAAGTAAAGATGGGCGACGTGTAGCGGAACATAGTAACGTGTATCAAACTAGAGTGACATGTTATAAAGTAGAGCGAAATGAAGTAAAGAAGAGCTACATGTAAGAGACATAGTAACGTGTATCAAACTAGAGTGAAATGTTGAGAAGTAGATTGGCATTAAGTCAAGAAGAGTGACTATATCGGAACATAGTAACGTGTATCAAACTAGAGTGACATGTTGTGAAGTAGAGTGGCATTAAGTCAAGAAGAGTGACGTATATCGGAACATAGTAACGTGTATCAAACTAGAGTGAAATGTTGAGAAGTAGATTGGCATTAAGTCAAGAAGAGTGACTATATCGGAACATAGTAACGTGTATCAAACTAGAGTGAAATGTTGAGAAGTAGATTGGCATTAAGTCAAGAAGAGTGACGTATATCGGAACATAGTAACGTGTATCAAACTAGAGTGACATGTTGTGAAGTAGATCGACATGAAGTAAAGATGAGCGACGTGTAGCGGAACATAGTAACGTGTATCAAACTAGAGTGACATGTTATAAAGTAGAGCGAAATGAAGTAAAGAAGAGCGACGTGTAGCGGATCTTAGTAACGTTTAATAAACTAGAGTTACATGTTGTGGAGAACAACGAGGTGAAGTAAAGAAGAGCGACTTGTAGTGAAACAAAGTAACGTGTATCAAACTATAGTGACACGTTGTGAAGCTGAACGACATGAAGTAAAGAAGAGCTACGTGTAGCGGAACATTGTAACGTGTATCAAACTAGAGTGACATGTGAAATAGCAAGCGACATGAAGTAAAGAAGAGCGACGTGTAGCGGAACATAGTAACGTGTATCAAACTAGAGTGACATGTTGTGAAGTAGAACGACATGAAGTAAAGATGTGCGACGTGTAGCGGAACATAGTAACGTGTATCAAACTGGAGGGACATGTTGTGAAATAGAACGACATGAACTAAAAAGAGAGAGGTATAGCGGAACTTAGTAACGTGTATCAAACTAAAGTGACATGTTGTGAAGTAGAGTGTCATGAAGTCAAGAAGAGTGACGTGTAGCGGAACATAGTAATGCGTTTCAAACTAGAGTGACATGTTGTGTAGCAGAACGAAATGAAGTAAAGGAGAGCTACGTGTAGCGGAACATATTAACGTGTATCAAAATAAAATGACACGTGAAATAGAGCGGCATGAAGTAAAGAAGAGCGACGTGTAGGTGAACATAGTAACGTGTATCAAACTAGAGTGACATGTTATAAAGTAGAGAGAAATGAAGTAAATAAGAGCGACGTGTAGCGGAACATAGTAACGTGTAATAAACTAGAGTGACATGTTGTGAACTAGAACGACATAAAGTAAAGATGAGTGACGTGTAGGGGAACATAGTAACGTGCATCAAACTAGAGTGACATATTATAAAGTAGAGCGAAATGAAGTAAAGAAGAGCGACGTGTAGCGGAACATAGTAACGTGTATCAAACTAGAGTGACATTTTATGAAGTAGAGTGGCATGAAGACAAGAAGAGCGACGTGTAAGGGACATAGTCACGTGTATCAAACTAGAGTGAAATGTTGTGAAGTAGAGTGGCATTATGTCAAGAAGAAGGACGTATATCGGAACATAGTAACGTGTATCAAACTAGAATGAATGTTTTAAAGTAGAGCGACGTGATGTAAAGTGGAGCGACAGGTAGCAGAACATAGTAACGTGTATCAAACTAGGGTGACATGCTGTGAGGTAGATCGATGTGATGTAAAGTGGAACGACTTGTCTTGGTACAGAGTAACGTGTATCAAACCAGAGTGACATGTTACGAAGTAGAGTGGCATGAAGACAAGAAGAGCGACGTGTAGCGGAACATAATATCGTGTATCAAACTGGAGTGACATGTTGAGAAGTAGAACGACATGAAGTAAACAAGAGCTACGTGTAAGAGACATAGTAACGTGTATCAAACTAGAGTGACATGTTATAAAGTAGAGCGAAATGAAGTAAAGAAGAGCGACGTATAGCGGATCATAGTAACGTTTAATAACCTAGAGTTACATGTTGTGGAGTACAACGACGTGAAGTAAAGATGAGCGACTTGTAGTGAAACATAGTACCTTGTATCAAACTATAGTGACACTTTGTGAAGCAGAACGACATGAAGTAAAGAAGAGCTACGTGTAGCAGAACATAGTAACGTGTATCAAACTAGAGTGACATGTTATAAAGTAGAGCGAAATGAAGTAACGATGAGCGACGTGTAGCGGAACATAATAACGTGTATCAAACTAGAGTGACATGTTATAAAGTAGAGCGAAATGAAGTAAAGAAGAGCGACGTGTAGCGGATCATAGTAACGTTTAATAGACAAGAGTGACATGTTGTGCAGTACAACGTCATGAAGTAAAGAAGAGCGACTTGTAGCGAAACATAGTAACGTGTATCAAACTATAGTGACACATTGTGAAGCAGAACGACATGAAGTAAAGAAGAGCTACGTGTAGCGGAACATATTAACGTGTATCAAATTAGAGTGACACGTGAAATAGAGCGGCATGAAGTAAAGAAGAGCGACGTGTAGCTGAACATAGTAACGTGTATCAAACTAGAGTGACATGTTATAACGTAGAGCGAAATGAAGTAAATAAGAGCGACGTGTAGCGGAACATAGTAACGTGTAATAAACTATAGTGACACGTTTGAAGCAGAACGACATGAAGTAAAGAAGAGCTACGTGTAGCGGAACATAGTAACGTGTATCAAACTAGAGTGACATGTTATAAAGTAGAGCGAAATGAAGTAACGATGAGCGACGTGTAGCGGAACATAATAACGTGTATCAAACTAGAGTGACATGTTATAAAGTAGAGCGAAATGAAGTAAAGAAGAGCGACGTGTAGCGGATCATAGTAACGTTTAATAGACAAGAGTGACATGTTGTGCAGTACAACGTCATGAAGTAAAGAAGAGCGACTTGTAGCGAAACATAGTAACGTGTATCAAACTATAGTGACACATTGTGAAGCAGAACGACATGAAGTAAAGAAGAGCTACGTGTAGCGGAACATATTAACGTGTATCAAATTAGAGTGACACGTGAAATAGAGCGGCATGAAGTAAAGAAGAGCGACGTGTAGCTGAACATAGTAACGTGTATCAAACTAGAGTGACATGTTATAACGTAGAGCGAAATGAAGTAAATAAGAGCGACGTGTAGCGGAACATAGTAACGTGTAATAAACTATAGTGACACGTTTGAAGCAGAACGACATGAAGTAAAGAAGAGCTACGTGTAGCGGAACATTGTAACGTGTAATAAACTAGAGTGACATGTGAAATAGCAAGCGACATGAAGTAAAGAAGAGCGACGTATAGCGGAACATAGTACCGTGTATCAAACTTGAGTGACATGCTGTGAAGTAGAGCGACGTGATGTAAAGTGGAACGACTTGTTTTGCTACAGAGTAACGTGCATCAAATTATAGTGACATGTTGTGAAGTAGATTGACATGAAGTTAAGGAGAGCGACGTGTAGCGGAACATAGAAACGTGTATTAAACTAGAGTGACATGTTGTGAAGTAGAGCGATATGAAGTAAAAGGGAGCGATGTGTAGCGTAACAAAGTAACGTAAATCAAAGTAGTGTGTTATGTTGTGAAGTAGAGCGACATGAAGTAAATTGGAGCGGCGTGTAGCAAAACATAGTACCGTGTATCAAGTGACATGCATAAAGTGACATGTTGTGAAGTAGAGTGACATAAAGTAAAGTGGAGCGATATGTAGCGGAACATAGTAACGTGTATCAAACTAGAGTACCATGTTGTGAAGTAGGGTGACATGAAGTAAAGAAAAGCTACTTGTAGCGAAAGTAAAGCGTACTTGTAGCATAGTAAAGTGTAATGAAACTAGAGTGACATGCTGTGAAGTAGAGCGAAGTGAAGTAAAGTGAGGCGACGTGTCTTGGTACATAGTAACGTGTATCAAACTATAATGACATTTTATGTAGTATTAGTGGCATTAAGACAAGAAGAGAGACGTGTATCGGAACATAATAACGTGTATCAAACTAGAGTGACACGTTGTGAAGTAGAGCGACGTGATGTGAAGTGGAGTGGCGTGTAGCGGAACATAGTAACGTGTATCAAACTAGAGGGACATGTTGTGAAATAGAGCGACATGAACTAAAAAGAGAGATGTATAGCGGAACTTAGTAACGTGTATCTAACTAGAGTTACATGTCGTGAAGTAGAACGACATGAAGTAAGGAAGAGCTACGTGTAGCGGATCATTGTAACGTGTATCAAACTAAAGTGACATGTTGTGAAGTAGAGTGTCATGAAGTCAAGAAGAGCGATGTGTAGCGGAACATAGTAATGCGTTTCAAACTAGAGTGACATGTTGTGAAGAAGAGTGGCATGACGTCAAGAAGAGCGACGTGTAGCGAACATAGTAGCGTGCATCAAATTATAGTGACATGTTGTGTAGTAGAGCGACGTGAAGTGAAGTGGAGCGACTTGTAGCGAAACAAAGTAACGTGTAATGAAACTAGAATGACATGCTGTGAAGTAGAGCGACGTGAAGTAAAGTGGAGCGACGTGTCTTGGTACATAGTAACGTGTATCAAACTACAGTGACATTTTATGAAGTATTAGTGGCATGAAGACAAGAAGAGAGACGTGTAGCGGAACATAATAACGTGTTCCAAACTGGAGTGACATGTTGAGAAGTAGAACGACATGAAGTAAAGAAGAGCGACAAGTAAGGAGCATAGTAACGTGTATCCAACTAGAGTTACATGTTGTGAAGTAGAGCGACATGAGTTAAAGATGAGCAAATTGTAGTGGAACAAAGTAACGTGTATCAAACTACAGTGACATTTTGTGAAGTAGAGTGACATGAAGTAAAGATGAGCCTATTGTAGCCAAACATAGTAACTTGTATCAAAGTAGAGTGACATTTTGTGAAGTAGAGGGACATGAAGTAAAGAAGAGCGACATGTAAGGAGCATAGTAACGTGTATCCAACTAGAGTTACATGTTGTGAAGTAGAGCGACATGAGTTAAAGATGAGCAAATTGTAGTGGAACAAAGTAACGTGTATCAAACTACAGTGACATTTTGTGAAGTAGAGTGACATGAAGTAAAGATGAGCCTATTGTAGCCGAACATAGTAACGTGTATCAAAGTAGAGTGACTTTTTGTGAAGTAGAGGGACATGAAGGAAAGATGAGCGTATTGTAGCGGAACATAGTAACGTGTACCAAACTGGAGTGACATGTTGAGAAGTAGAGTGGCATTAAGTCAAGGAGAGTGACGTATAACGAAACATAGTACTGCGTATCAAACTAGAGTGACATGTTGTGAATTAGAGTAGCATGACGTCAAGAAGAGCGACGTGTAGCGAACATAGTAACATGCATCAAATTATAGTGACATGTTGTAAAGTAGAGCTACCTGAAGTGAAGTGGAGCGACGTGTAACGGAACATAGTAACGTGTATAAAACTAGAGTGACATGTTGTGAAGTAGAACGACATGAAGTAAAGAAGAGCGTCGTGTAAGGAACATAGTAACGTGCATCAAACTAGAGTGACATGTTGAGAAGCAGAGTGACATAAAGTAAAGTTGAGCGATGTGTAGCGGAACAAAGTAACATGTATCAAACTAGAGTGACATGTTATAAAGTAGAGCGACATGAAGTAAAGAAGAGTGACGTGTAGCGGAACATAGTAACGTTTATCATACTAGAGTGACATGTTGTGAAGCAGAGTGACATAAAGTAAAGTGGGGCGATGTGTAGCGGAACATAGTAACGTGTATCAAACTAGAGTTATATGTTGTGAAGTAGAGTGGCATGAATTAAAGATGAGCGACGTGTAGCGGAACATAGTAACCGTGTATCAAACTAGAGTGACATGTTGTGAAGTAGAATGACATAAAGTAAAGTGGATCGATGTGTAGCGGAACATAGTAACGTGTATCAAACTAGAGTGACATGTTATGAAGTAAAGTGACATAAAGTAAGTGCATCGATGTGTAGCAGAACATATTATCGTGTATCAAACTTAAGTGTCTTAAACTAAATTATTGCATGTAGTTATTATTGCTGTATTAGTTATAAGTTTAATATGTTTGCACTTAATATGTTTGTTTCATATTATATTGACAGATCGCGGAAAATATCTAGCTCCGTCTCCAGAATAAAAAAAAGCCAGTCAGCCACTACCAAAACAAAAATAAATAATTTATCTATCATTCATCGCTCCTCTAACCTCCAGTCTAATCACCAAACAGCCAGTTCCAAAAGCGCTGAACCCACAACCATACAAGCAGCCAGTGTTTTCAACAGACGCTGCAAATACATGGGGGTCACCAGAGCCCATCCTTTGACTGAGTGACTCTAGCGCCCAACTTTACAAGGCGCACTCTACTCTTCTAACACATATTTATTATAAGGGTAGCTAGTTAGCTTGACATTATACCGGTAGGCCACTACGCACACATACAACACACAATGTTGTATAACAATGTTGGTAACATAGTAACCAAGCATTAACTCTCTGGTCACTCAGTCAGTTTAGGTGCTGATTGATACCGCACTTATGCCGACATACACACGCTCCTTGAGTACCTATATGGCAAGAGAGTTGTTTTCAGTTATATGATTATTAACAACTCTAGTTAATAATTACGTTTTTTCTCTAGGGCACTAGGAATATTTTTTTTCCTATAACCAATCTATCTTAAACTATTAACAAGCCTCGGGCTAGTCGTCAGTCAGACTACAAAAATATCTGAATACAAATTGTAATATATTGGTAATTGAATTTATTGAAATAAAAATTGGAGTCTTTTGATTTAATTTAGTTACGTAAAAGGTATATTTAAAGTCGTTTCTATGGAAACCGAATGAGGAATTTTATACTATAGTTTGTAGCTCTATATTTTATTTTGAAACGTATTTTACATAATTAAAATTAAATTTTAATCAAATTGGATGAGAATTTAAAGTGTTATAATTTATGAATTGATAAATAGTACATTTATGTTTATTTTATATTGCAATGCTATATGTATAATTGTGAAAAACATTAATGGAATGGTAGACAAACTTCATTAATAGAAGGCAAATGAGTTTCAATTATTCAATTGGAACTTTAAAAGAATTCTACAATTTCTTAAAGAAAATTTAGAAAAACACAATTTTTATCAAAAATTTAGAACCAGAACCTTTCAGATATTCAGTTTTACACTTTACTTTTACACGGCGCGACAATATTACTATTACAAGTTTTCAATTGCATTTTGTATGTTTTATTCTTTTCCTCATTATTTTAAAATATGTCTCGGAGGGGCTTAAAAAGACCTTCGTTTTCAATTTAGTGTTGAAAAATTTTACTTTCAAAATAAATTCTATTTTCTTGTGTAAATTTATATATCTTGTCGATTAAAACAGGTTAGAAGAAATAGTTTTGCTTATAAAATGCCTGTGGCTAGATAGTCTTGTAGGTTCTATTAATTTCCGATATATATTCCTGGATAAAAATAATTTACAGAATATTGATTTCCCTTTTACTTCTTTGAATTATATGTGAAGAAAATATTTGTTTATGTTTTAAACAAAAGCATTAAAGTATCACCAAAGCGATAAACCGTATTGATTGTTCTTCCGTTAGTGGATCTATTAATAATCCTGTTACAATGTTTTATGTTACGATTGGATGCATTTTATAATGTTAAGAACATCCCTGAATGTTAAAGGTTAGGAGTCCTTAAAGACTTTATAAAAACTTATTATTACTTAATTGAAGCCAAACATATATGGCAACAGGGTATATAAAATATAGTTTAGCTGAATCTTGAATTCCAAATATATTTGTTCTTTTTAACATATTATAAAATGTGTGAAATTTATTGAAACAGTAATATACTCATTATGTAAGTCAACTTAAAAATGTTACCAGTTGTTTTAGTCGTTACTGCTGTAATTATTTCCAAGCTTAAATAATGCGTATATTTGGAAAAATAATTCAAAGTGCACAAATGATTTAGAGCTGGTTATATCACAGTAAAAGTAACTTTTTTCGTTATTTCATGTCTAAAGAACCAAATAACGTAAAAGTAGAATAGGTTTAGTAGTGTTTTAGTTTTTGGATTTAAGATTTATTAATAAGAACAAGAAAACGGTAAAAATTCTTTGTTGAGAAAATATTTAAGTACATGGATATCTACTTTTCAATTTTTCTACTACTTTTTTCTAATTTCTAAAAACATTGAAAGCTCAATTTCAGTATTTTTAAAAACTTATTTTTGCACTAATGTCTTACAATGCGGTAAGTCATTCAATAGTCATTTTCTAAACGAAATTCTTAAATAATATAAATTTTTGCCTTATAAATTTTAAAAAAATTGAAAAACGTATGCTATTCCTGACGTACTTTTCTCCTGTACTGACAGAATTGTACAGTTTTGAATATTTCGGTTATGCGTGACACTGATCTTAATTTTTGGACTTATATAGGCTTATATTTCCAATTTAATGACTTTACAAATAACAGCAATTAACAACTGATCGTAATGCAATTTCGTTAATTTGCACCAACAGCGGTAATAGATATTAATAAGGTAAAACTGAAATTAATTCAATTATTAAAATCTTCACATTCTTGTCATTACTCCGTCAAGCTGGCGCCATCGAGACAGACATTCGGTAATCGATTCAACTTTAAACCTATCAAAGCGATTAAGCTACTATTAAATATTGATATACTCGAATGCACACACTGAATAGGAAGTAGGCTGCATTATAATGTGAATAAGTGTCCAACATATGTGGGAGGTTTTAGGTACATGGATAACAATTTTTGATATCTGAGGAGAGAAATTTATTAGCAAATTGGCCCGTAACGTTTTCGAAAATCAATCAAGCTGTGATAAGCACGACTAACTTATGCAATTTTCTATTTGTTCAAAAATATTGTATATTTTATAAACTATATGGCCTATAAAATATGATTCGTACAACAGATGTTTACTCGTAGACTGTTAAACTACTTTGTACATAAGGTAAAATTTATAAACATCATAAACCTAAATTGTTTATTTAATATATTATGGTACTACCATAACGGAAAAGGTATTTAACAATATTACCATTTAATTATTTTAAATCGAAATATAAAAATTTCAACAATAATCATAAATTGTATAAACAATTGTTAAAGGTAAATTAAGACCCTCCATTTAAAACATGAAACTACCTTACAATAAAAATATTGAAAAGAACCCCAATACCACAAAAATAATCAAAAATAACAAATAAAACAAGTTACTAAAGATTAAACCCTTATGTACATTTCGATGACCATGTCATCATCATCAGAGGGTCTTGTTACAAAACACAATCTAGCACACAAGAAGTTACAAACTAGAGTGATCTGGTAAACTAACACATTATTCCAACTGATGATCATTCTAGTTTGTAACTTCTTGTGTGCTAGATTGTGTTTTGTAACAAGACCCTCTGATGATGATGACATGGTCATCGAAATGTACATAAGGGTTTAATCTTTAGTAACTTGTTTTATTTGTTATTTTTTATTATTTTTGTGGTATTGGGGTTCTTTTCAATATTTTTATTGTAATATATTGTACCACTGTGCTCTTGATATTGTGTATGAAACTACCTATTTTATTTACGGATCAAACATATCTTATCTGGATCAAAACCATTAAGATAGTTTACATCTATTTAAATCATGGATTGTTATCGAGTCTAGGCATTACAAATATAAGTATAATACTTATTCAATGTTAAATTATTTTATATACTAGTCAATTATTTGTAAAACTTTAATAAATCTATAATTAAAATTTTATGCATTTTGACATACATTAAAAATATAAAATAAATTATTGTAGAATACTAAGTTCTACAGACATGGTACTATGAAGAAAGAATCATTTTCAAATTCAAATACATAGGCAATATAAAATGCCGACAACTCCTGTTATGTGACGACTAACAACCGATAAATAGGTTACATACATTATTTTGTCATTAGTTTTACTTTTTGATGTGTTGTCCAATACAGACGATTTCTGTTCTTATTTTACATGCAGCAGATCTGAATAGTTGAACAGATGACAACCCAAACCGTCAGCATAATTTATGGGACCTCGGTGTTTTCTAGTGGGTTTTCCTGCAACTGCAAATTTTTCTTGAATTATCAGCCGTAGTACGCTAAATTTCCTGTTCATGATGAGGACTTAGGTACCTAGATGTTTCTCCTATTCGTCATTCTCGCCTTTCTCTTCTTACCCAACCTTTACTGTGACACGGTTGGGTCTGTTCAAGATACCTAGGTCACTTCTATAGGACCACATTTCAAAAGCCTCAACCTTTTTATGAGAGTATGTTCATATGTATGTTTCCCCGTTAATGTTCATATTTATATTCCCCATGATAAAACAGGAAATCCGTAAACTTAGAAGAACATTTTTTTAAAAGAAAAGTATAAATTGCGCACTTGATTGAATATACATTTAAATTAAATATGCACTAAATGAAATCAATTATTTCTATTCTGAATAATATTTTTATTTCTTGTTCCCATCTTGAATTATTTGCGCTCATAGATAAATATACAATTCTAAGTGTTTAATCTTTAACCACCTAATACTGCTCGTTGAGTTTTGCTTACTTACATCCATTCGGTTTTTGTTGGTTGTAATATTAGACTATAATATTCAAAATAGCTGTTTGTATTTTAACTACTCGACAATACAACTTCTGCATGTTACTGGAGAGTATCTTAGTGTCTCACGTGTATCTTATGTTATTAGGCGTTTCTCCAATTATACTTTCCTCTATCTTTGACTCAAATATGTCCTACAAAATATATTTTAAACATAATAGGGACAAAATGTTACCCAGACGCACACCCTTCATCATTTCAATATTATTTTTAAATGCATAACGTACTTAACTTTCACTTCTCCCGACTGGCCCCAGCAAAGACCACGGTTATCTGAATGTCATTAAAATCAATGTCGATGTTAAAGCAACAGGTAGTTTGCCATGTATTGGTTATACAATAAGTCGAAAGTGTTAAATGTTTTGAGAAAAAAGAAGTGAGAAAAAACTGTTATAAATCTTTTACTATTTCATTTTATCTATTAGCGTCTGGTAAAACTAATATATTTGCTTAGTTAATAAATGTATAAGGTGCAAGGTAGCAATTCGGTCAACATTTAATCACAGCACAGAAAATAACATTCATTCCTCTGAATAATGTTTGATTAGTGTTGTTTTAAACATGAATCAGCTTTAGAGTTAGATAAGCTGAAAAGTAGGGATGGTAGCCGAATAAATTTATACACGCATACAGATGCTCTCATGCTAGTGTGCGCTACATGAGAGAAACAGAGAGTGAGAAGGAAGTGCGAAGAGAATAAGTTTCTCACGTAAGTGGCCATTAAATGCAACTAGTCTATTTTAACAATTACTATTTATTTCCTTTTATCTATTTCAAAAATATTTAATGAAAATATTTCACTTAGGCCCTATTGAAATTATAAATGGATATTACTTAGGTTCTCAACATTATACAGTTATTCATTTGAACTATTACATCAAGTGTACTAATTAATTACTATAGCCTAAGTAGTACTATATATACGTTTACGTTTATAAAGGACCAGTTTACAAAGGGCCCTACATTTATTAAACTGTACGGATCAAACATTTATTGATGGAAAAAAATTATATTGTTTGTGTGTGTGTGTGTGTTTTATATTACGATAAGTTTCATTAGAACTATAACTAGCACCTGTTGGTGCTGCTAACCTGTGCATTACTTCTATGAAACCCATTAGAAAAAACAAATGTTTACACTGCACGCACAAAGTATTTGCTACGATGAAATCAAATCCACAAAAGCGTTAACTTGTTTCGACAAGTAATAGTTTAGTTATAATATACTCACTCTACAAAAAATGAATAATTTTGAAATCCAACATTATCTTATGTCCTGTTCTTCTGTCCGTCTTCCTCAAAAATAATATTTTAATAATAATAATATTTACTCGTTATATTTTTTAATAAAACTACTACCCGACTGAATATAACAATACTGCTAGTGTAGAAAGCTAGTAGTAATAGTTCACATATTTTCCACTTGCAACGTTTACTTGATCCGGAAGAAGTGCTCTAGTATTCCCCTCTTTGGCCGCAATGTTTACTAGTAGTAGCTCACACATTTTTCGCGTGCAATGTTTATTCGGTTTAGTAACGGTTTTTAAAGTAAGACACTATTTATTTTCACAATTTTCTGAAACACCTCTTATTTTCCGAAAACCTCTGTAAAATATAAATTTTATACATATGTCCCAAAAGCGAGGATTTGCTATTACTGTACATTAGCTTACATAATGTAAATATGTTATTCAAATAGAGAGTAATTAACCTGTTACGTAATTTGGTTTCAGGTGTTTCAGTAATTACACATCTTAATAAAGACACCTTATGTAAACTTATCATTTATATTATGTTCCAAAATGTGTTATACTCAAACTCAATACTGCCTTCATTAAGAAAAAAGGTTTGAATATCCATCTGTATATTCTAATTTCTTCCAGGAATGGAAGAAGTATTCTACATTCTACATTCGCCGTTGACCTTCGAACAAGTTATTTCACCCTTTAACACGAGGATACCTTACTCTACTCGATTCTTGCATGATCTGTCGCGTGATATTTCATGCTTTTTATTTATATTGTGTTGTTTCATCACGTTATGAAAAAATACATTCATATGAGTGGGTTAAAAACCATTCATACCATCATACATAATTTTCTTTCAGTTGTAAACGATATACAAAAATTAACTACAAGAAAATACGAACCGGTGAAGAATACGAACCGAACAGACCCCTAAACCAAACAATGAAAAACAATATAAATAAACGTTTTAAATCCGGCCACGAAATTTTTACAAATTTAGGTTGAACATATATTGTTTAATTTTTAATAGACTGTGACAAACAGTTTTTATTTTTCAATCATTTTTGACAAAATTAAAATTATAATTTTGTCTCTTTACAAATCTTTTTCTCTGTTACGTCATTTAAAATTTGTAGTATTTCTGATATCTAAAAACCCTTCCTTATAAAGGACATATACGTTTTAAGTGAAAACCTCTTAAAACGTTTCTCTGACTTTTTGTTTGTTTGAAGAAATATCAATATTGGTGAAATAGTGATAAATTTCACCAATGTATCTTGAGTGATAGCATATTGTTTCATACGACAGCTGTTTTCATGTTGTAGCTTATGTTATGTTACAGCTGTTTTATCTAACACTTAGGTTATGTTAGATGATTTATTTTATACATTATGTTCTAATGTACAAAAATAATATTTATTATTTCCTAATATAATAATTATTGATATCTAAATAAGAATTATATTTTATATTTAATAAATCATGTTGTTAATCGTTTATTGAACGATAATTAATTAAATATTTTTATTTCTATTTTTAAATTGAACACTTCCTTAATACTTAGACCTATTTAAAAACGTTTTCCTTTATTTTGGACAGACCCATTACTGTTACATTATTTTTTTTTAAAGTGGGCTACTCCCATATTTTTGAAAGTAATTTCACATTGTATTTTAAAAAAACCATTAAAATCTATAGAAAATGCAAGTTATAATGTTAACAAAAACACTCAAAGATTAGGAATAAAATCTTAGTCACCAAGACCCATCTTAGTCATGTTCTAAAACCCAATTTCTTTTAAAGTTAATTTCACACTTCTTGATTAGGAAGTTATTTTTTCATTAGTTTAGATGTTTTAATGGAAATCATAATTCTTGAAGCAACAACAATAACAATTTACTTCGATCTTTATAATCTACTCTTATATAAACCATAAAATTACTAATGCATGTACCAAGTGCGCTCGAGATTATTAAAAAAGAAAAAATTTAGAATTACAATGAAGGAGAAGTAAAGCTCTTGCATTATTATTCTACTTTAAAAATTCTCGTATAAACTTTAACCTTGTTCAGTATACATTAAAACTCGCTGAGTTTAAAAGGAATTTAATGCCAGATGTACATAGTAGTCTACATATTTATATAACATACACGATACTTGCAACTTGTAATATATTCCAAAAGTACAACTTAGACACGAACTTAGCAAAGTCTCCGGTCACGTCCTTTTAGTTGTAGCAGTTCCCGCCGCATGGCGCCACCTGCTCTCCCTCCTTTATACACCTTAAACGGGGTACTAATTTTTCAACCCTTGTGTTTTGCAACCCCCTTTCCCTGCGTTCTTTCACAGCCCTCACCCAATGCTTATTTTTATATTCTCAACCCTTTTGTTTGTGCAGGGTTGAATTCTTTTTACTGATTCCAGAAAGGGAAATGATATAAAAATGGTAATTCAGGGAGGAGGGCGTCATGCCATCTTTTCCAACGTATGCCACCCCCACACCCACAACCACAGGTGGGCCACCCAAAGGAGGGTAGACGTGGCTTGCTTGTAATTGCTACTTTTTTCCTGCCTGGACGCTTTTTTAAGATTTAGAACGATTTCGTGGTTTCTGTAAAACATTCTCGTACGACTTAATTACCTAACATATAACAACCCTTCCTAGCACCCTTAAAATCGTTAAAGGCCACAATTTCAAAAGTAAATTTAATTTCTACACATGTAGGTATTTTCGTTCATTGTTAATCTTATGGTCCTTTTTTTCCTTTTGAACGATTTAAATAAAATCACTGTTATAACAAATAGACTGTTATTTAGCATTAAGATTTATTCGTCTTCGGTTTCGGATATACAAACATACTTTAGGAATATACCAAGCAATATAAGTAAAATAATAATCATAAACCAATATAATTAATAACAAAAAAATCTAGAGAAACAAAATCACATTAGTTTCACTGTTCGCCTTTAAATAGCATGTCATTCCTTGAAACCAATCGCTACTCTATGCTTTGTATACATTGAGTATTCAAAGGTTATTTCTAAAAGGATAAAAATGATTGCTCTCAACCTAAAATATCTTAATTTTCTCAAATATAGATAAAAAATTAGGCATTTTCTAAAATGTGTCTAAAATTTATCTCCGACACCATAGCAAAAAGTATCTTGCGTATGGGGTAGAAACCTGAGTATTGTCTCCAGCAGACAAGGAGCAAGATCAAGGCAATATACATTGACGCTTTAAAGAGATAATGAAAAATGTCTAGACTAGAATATAGGACAAATGAAAGGATTACAGAGATGATAGAAAAGAAGGAAACAGATGTAGAGGAAATTCAGAGAAGACACCTGATATTGTTCGGGCAGAAGTTGACGGAAGAAAGATTATTGAGAGTTGCTACGGAAGGGACGCCACCGGAGAGAAGCAGAAAGGGAGGACACAGACTAATATAGGTGGGAAAACATCAATAAATCTATAAGTAAAAGGTACTTCGTGGTGTAACACTGTGACAATAGGAAGCATGGAGGCAATGTTTAGAAATCGGAAAGCGACGGAGACACTATAAAACCGACATCATATATATACATATATATATATATATATATATATATATATATATATATATATATATATATATATAATGTTACAAAACAAATTATATAAGCCGTATAAAGACAAAGCCTTATAAATTACAAACTATTAAGTCCTAATATACGAAAATTACAACCAGTGAAAGTAGCGCCCAGACAAAACCCTCTGCAAATCGCCCCCAGTTTAAATATGAAGCTTTGACACATAAATGAGTCATTGGCCAGGAGTAGAACAATGTATTCGAGTTGCCTCCCACATCATACGTTACCAGTTTTCTCTTCAGAACTCCTACTTCTGCTCTTCACCAGATTATGTCGGAGGTTATTGATGGGTGATGATTTATTGGGGCTCCCGTCTGAAAACTCTGCATGAAGCCGGTTTCCGAGTGAAACGTATATCCCACTGGAAGGTCTACCTACTGTACTTGCTTGACTTCATCTGTGGGGTTTTGCGGAATACTTTATTGGGAAGGCTGCTGCAATCTCAGATGGGACCGCACTCAAGTTATTCTGATACTCGGTGAAAGTCTCCTGTTACCAAAAGTGGCTCCTAGGCTCTCTTGGGGTAGACGGACTGGGTGAGCTACTGTATAAAGCTGACGAAACAAATCGACTGCATTGTGAATCTAAGAAACACGACTAGATTGAGAGAGAGGGGGAAATATTTGTCAACCACCTACAGCATTAGGCTCGGAAGACACCCTGAGTCTAGTATTAAGCCTATAAACAATACACAAATGTAGTAAAATTAAACCTCGCCTCAGAGAAGAGAAAGGTTTGATAAGGTAGAGTCGAAAAGGCCTCTCCTCACCATGAACCGTCTCACCAACGGGTTTTAGGACATTCAAATCCAAGTAAATAATGAGGCAGTAGCAACTACCTGCTTAGTTTGACGGCAGATAAAAGAAACAGCTATGGTTTTGGCGAGCCACAAAGGAATTAATTCTCCAGAGGCCAAAAACACAAGTGCCACCAGTTGGAACTGGAATGACGAAAGAACAAATAGGAAAGAAATAGGAAGTCATGGGATAGACCTGGAAAAATGACTGCTTTTTACATTTTTGACCATATTACATAATCGCGCTTGATTTCTAATTTAGTTCGGTGCTTTTGGAAACGGTTTTTTTGTACGTTTTAAAACATTTAGCCTAAATACAGATTAACTTTATGCAAGAATTTAAATTACTCTCGACATAAAAGTTTCGTTAAACGTTATGACGTTTAAATTTTAAAAGATTCGTCAGTGAGACTGGCCTACACCTGTGAATTCTTCATTTTAACAATGTGCTTAGTAGAGATCTTAATAAATCTATTTAATGTACTCGTATTTAATAATAAAGGTGTGTAGATAATAGAAAATCTCAACTAGATGTTGGAATATTACCGAATAAAAGTTTAATTTAACGATTTTATCTGAAATCTGTACTTTAAGATTCATCGAATTACAAATAAATTAACATATTTAAGAAATAACAAAAAATATTTAATTATAACTTTTTAACTTTATAATATTCAGTAATAAAGTAACTTGGAAACTAAGGTAGTTTTTTTATATTTCCAAAACACTATTTTTCTTTGTTAAATGAACTTTTTTATATTTATACTTGTTTTAAAAATAGGAGGGCTGAGCATATGCACTCAGAAACGTTCACTTTTATGCCGGGATGTGTTAGCGTCAATACTTAGAAACCTTACTAACTAAACTTCTGGTAAACAACAGCAACAGATGTTTGCCCCCACTATTGAGGTGTAGGAAAAATCTTTTGTTTCTATCATGTGGGTAACCCTTTCTTCTACACGCCTGTAAAACCTCACTATCTGTTTACATTATTCCTTTCTGATTTTAGTATGGTCTCCATAATACTTCCTTACCAGTGACGAAATCACGATAACTGATACTTTAAACAAAATTTTTAAAATTGGAGCAATGAATACCTTAAAAAAATGAATTTATAACAAGTATAAAGAAAAATGAAGTTTATTTAACAGTGAAAAATAATGCTTTGTGTTATTCTTTACAACTGATGCATGCTCGTCAGATCAAGTAATATCAGGCAACTGAACCTGATATGGACACTCCTCATGCGGGGTGTCCTTAGTTATAAGCTTTATGCTGCGGACGTCCCCACTGTTGTTCCATCGATCAGTTGCCGTTTCTTCAATTCGACGAGTATTCCGTAATGGTGTAAGAAATCTACCCCGATGATTGGTTTTAAGACATCAGCAATGATGAAATGCCACGGGAAGTCATGTTTCAGACATAAATTCAGTGTAACCGCAATCATCCCGTGAGGGCTTATTCTTTAGCCATTTGCTGCTGCCAGCTGATGCGACGTCCTCTTGGGAGGTTACCCGTACATACTCGATCGAGGATTCACGAAAAAATCTGCCCCGGTATCCACGAGGAACACTACAATACTTTTTGGGTTTAAATGAAAAGGTTGCGTGGGGTTAGATTCGGGTCGTTTGCTACCATGAACGACCGTTCTTGCCGTTTCCCTGAGAGCATGACTGTTCGCACATCGTTGTGTCGGAGTCAATTATCCAGTGGTAAAAACAGATGCCGGAAGCAGGTAGTTGGTGTCTCCGAGGTCTTTCGCGTGAACGTGGACGTTGCCGGTCGATCCTTCGGCTGGGTGAGTGTCGTCTTGGTGCGCAGTTTGCGATTTTTTGGTCCAATTTGCACCGAATTATCACGTATTTGAAATAAATCTAATATTTGAAATTAAAGTTTAACGGTGCAAACGTTAAATTGAGTAAAGCCTCTAGCGATGACAGTTCTGTGTTCCCGTTTGACGTTTCTGCTAACCGTGGTTGGTGGTTAGAGGGTTGTAACGTATTTGCTACATCGTCAGCTATCCCCGCAAATTGGTTAAGGACCAAATCCTTTTTCGCTGTGAAAATAGCTCGCGCTGTCTTTGAAAATCTACTTGATTGAAACACAATGTCTGGAAATGCCGTGCCGCTTAAACTGCGGACGTGCCATAAGTACTGAAAGGATTTCGTTTGCCGATATCCTCAAGTTTCAGGAGTTCTCTGATTTTTTTTCTCCTAAGAAACTCCGAACCTACTAAAAAACAAACACGCACTTTAACGTTGTGTACGGCATGTCCTCCGTCGTCTTTCATAACCACATCACGGAGTTCTTGGGCGCATTTTCAACCAAACTAACTATGGTAAACATTTTTGCACTTTCCGTCACTATGTACGCTGCCGAATAATCCTTGTCTACTATTCTAAACCACAATTCTGGATAGCTTTCCATGATCAGTAGTTTCATGATCGCCTTATCAATCGTTGTTAGGCATTTTCACGCACAGGAAATAACTCACTGTAGCCCTATTACACTCACGCACTGAGGATCACATCGGGGTCACCACTTTGAGAACTTAGGTAAATATTTAGTATTTCTAAATCACTATTCTAAATCACCAGTATTTCTTAATCACTATTTTTCACTGATAAATGAACATTATTTATATTTATACGTGTATTAAAATAGGATGGTTGGGCACGGACACTATGAAACTTTCACTTTTATATCGGAATGTATTAGCGCAAATGCTTAGAAACCTTACTAACTAAATTTCTGGTAAACCCCAGCAACAGATGTTTGCCCCCACTATTGAGGTCTAAGAAAAATTGTTTGTTTCTTTTCTGAAACCATTTCTTAACACACCTGTAAAACCTAACTATCAGTTTAAATTTATCCTTTCTAATTTAAGTGTGGTCGCCACAGTAACATAACCTACGAGGTAGAACATAATCTTTAACTTAAAATCAGCTGTTGTATGAAACCATATGTTGTCACTTTGAACACTGAATAAAAATCTGTAATGTGTTAGAGCGTCACGCGGCAAGCCGGAGATTTTCTCCATTCAAAACACACAGTCAGACCTGCAATAGATAGTAGGCGTTTCAAAAAGCAGAGCTATTTTCTGAATTGGCAGACACCTTTATTCCTTTTTTAAGACAAACTACTTATGAAAATAACCTATGTTTGGAATCTCTTGAAGAATTCTCACGTGATCTTAAGAAGAAAATTGTATAAGCCCCACTTAAAAAAGCTACCGGAGATGACGTAATCGCCGGAAGAATCCAAAAGGAATTACTAGTTGTTATAAACTCTTTCACCTGATCAATGCATGCTTCTGGTGAAAATTTGTTCCAAGAGGTAAAAGGTAGCTATACGACTACTGAATGCGAGACTGGGAAAACCATAGAAAGTCGAATCGTCCTATCGTACAATATCGTTGCTTTCAATGTAATCGAAGGTTTTCGATAACGGAATTTATAACAAAAGAGCGACGATCAGTTCCGAACTCCCAATACAGTTTCCATAAAAAAACAATCTACGATAAATCGGATTGTGGATGAGAAGACTTTAGAATCTAACAGGGTTCTGGTGTCTTCCTTGACGTCTTCCAGGCCTTCGGCCGTGTCTGGCACGCTGCCTTGCTACTTAAATGTTATCGTTAACTCTCGAGGCGTTTTAGAAAATTCTTAAACTCTATCTTAAGAACAGAATTTTTTGATTAAACAGGGTAAGGAGTACGCCTATTTTAGTTTCTAGGACATCGCAGCATAGGGCGCTTTTGAGTAATATCCTTGGCCCGGAGTTACATCTACTTTACAAAAGAGAAGGGAAGTCTATATTGTTAAACGGGAGAACCACTAAAGCGAGCTTTGCAGATGACGCTGCGATCTTAACCGTAGCGCATAGTGAGGCAGAAGAAACCACAAAATTGCAGTGCTCCCTGGACACCATCTTTGTCTGGACAGTTTTGCCAGGCAGCCATATCTCAGTATCTTTTTTCCACTAGCAATTTGGTATAATCCCCGAAAATTTTAAAGGGATTAGCGTTTAAGTAGCTGCTTCAGGATAAAGAACTCAGTTTAAAATACAATAGCTTACTCTTTAAATTTAAAGATTTAGTCAAATTTTAAAACATTTTTATCAAATATTAGATCATTTTTCATCAATGAAGATGAAAAGTTTAAGTTGAACTCAATAGGTTTATATATTATTATAATTCAGTTTTGATTACATGTTGAATTAAGTTTACAAAATTACGAATATCATAATAGCATAATATAGACACTTAAATTCAATTCTTTTAGTAATATTTCAACATAAAATATTACTTTCTAATTTTCAGTAAACAGTAAATCTTGTGTCCTTATCACACACTTTCCACATCGGGGGGAAAGTGTAGAGTAGTGTAGGCCTATACTATTTCTTCCAACCTAATATATTTATTTTACAGGAAAGGTCCTGAACAGGAACAATTACTTTTTTGTAATTTCTAACCGTGAAATCCCTGTCCTAATCACATTTATACAACAATTAATTTCCTCAACTATGGTAGCTAATATAGATATTTTCTTATGCGATAAAACAGCAAAAAAATTAATTTAGTGTTATTTAATAACTAGGTTTTAAAGTTTTTTCTATAGATTTTCTAAGAGACATTTGTTAAGCAGCAGGTTGTTTCCAATCTGGTTGGTGATCAACTAAGTCCGCGTCTAAAAATAGCTCAACTTAACAGCTTCAGGCGATTCAGTGTTTGAATGTTTACGTAGTCGAAGTGTCTGCTTTCGAGTAGCATCCGCACATCTCCCTTGTAATCCAGGGTTTTAAAATGTAACGGCTAGTTAACATACTTACAAGATCTCTGCTGCCGATTATGAAAACAACTAATTCAGGTAAGTTCAGACAATCAATGAACTCTTACTTTTAATAAAACATTATTATTTAAAATTTTAATATTTTTTTAAATTAAAAAACACATATTCAGATTTTTGTCTCTTAAAATATGTAGAATATTTCTTTTATCCGATTGATAGCTATTTATTTTTAATGCTTAATTTTACATTTCCTGTTTTAAATATACTGTGTCTTATAGCATTTACAAAATGTAACTGTGATCTTTCAAACAAATTTTAGGATTACTAATAACAATGCTAATTTCAAATAAAAATTACATACGCACAAAACCACATTTGAACATTTTGTTTGAATCACAATGATCCTATTGACAGTATGAACTGTAGAATAGTTTATGTACTAATTTATGTTACTAAATACACATGTGTACTCACAAATGGCAAGATTGTTTGCCTCCTATACCGTACTTGAAATTATGCAAATATTTTAAATAATTGTAGCTATCTTACCCTTAAATTATTATATTTCTATTATATTTGACTATAAATTATTGGTTATCTTTTATTGTATTATTGTTTCCTGCATGGCAATATTCAAATGTATTTATTATTATTCAAGAAAATGGTCATTACTGTTGAGAGTTATAGTACGACATAGAGACAGAAAATGCAGATTTTCTTTAAATAGAAAACTATTTATTTTCTCACAATTCCTCCTTTAACCAATCATCAACAACTTGGTATGAAATTCTTTCAATCACTTTTCAACTAATTTCTTTAAAATTTTTAAATTTACCATTGATTTTCGACGACAGTGATTTTCGACTCTGTTTACGTATATTGATCCTTAAAAAACTTCTCAGACCAAGAACAATGGTCTTTTACTGTCTAAGAACAATTCTTTTATTTCTTCAGACATACAAAATTAAATATGTCCTTTGAAGCCCAATATTCCTAACATCTATTTATAGCAGAGATACTGTTTTGTAGCGGAGGTAGCATTCTCAACTAAATTCAAGAAGTACATACTCTGTCCATTTCTTGTAAGGTGGCAGAATTATCTTTATTAGTTGTCATTATCTACTGTACTACTGTACATTGTCTTCAAATAGAAATTAATTTGGGGTTTAATTAATTTCCATCATACAAAATGTTATCATGTTTTTGTATATCATTATCTTGTTATCAGATCAAAAGATTGAGTGAAGTAACCTTTAACTAAATAAGAATGCTTTCTGAAATTTTGAAAAAATTACCAAGTAAACTTTTTATTTGTAAAATCCGGGAAAATTTACATAGCTTTGACATTTCAACATTACAGCCAAAGACATATTTATTTTGCGAAGAATATACTGTAAATTTGTGCTGTGAGGGAATAAATGAGGAAAATCAATGAAGGTTTGGTATTTTGGAAGGCACACTGAAAGGATCTGTAAATTTTTGGTATGCAGTTTTTGGGCAAAAAAGTGTATCCAATTGATACCAGTAGGCTTAATGTATACGAATTAAATATAATACCCAAGAGGACATATACCTTGAGAGAAGGTTCAGTGGAAGGAGAAAGTTGTCTTTGTTGTAGTGAAGGCCATGTTCTTGGGCAGAAAAGCGATTAAATTAATTACAATTATAAAAACACAAGGCTCCTAATTATGTCTCTATATAATTAGATTGTTACGTTAATTAATACAAATTAATATTGTTTCACCCTTGCTTAGGCTACTAAGGGGTTCTTCTTAAACTGGTAATGGGTTATGCTCACACCAATATTCAAGAAAATCTAACTCTAGTTCTCATCATTGTTAAATAGATTACCATTTCTCATTTCGGAGTACTGGCGCCATACAGCAATCTAAAGTAATTTACAAATAACAATTTAATTCAAAATTTAGATCTCATTATTTAGTGAATGCTGGACAAAGAAACTATTCCCTATTACGAAAAGTTAATTCGACAATTATTTTATAAAAAGCTATAGTAATAAAAACTTATGCTGTCAAATATTGCTCTGGAATATAAAGTACTTTATCTGCATTGTTAATGTTGTTAGTTATCGGTTTTTATTTTTGTATTAATTTATTATAAGTTTTAATTTAAAACTTTATTTAATATGTATCTTACTGAATTTAACAGAAAATGATACAAAAATTATAAACAATAACTAATTAAAATTACTAAAGAAACAAAACGTAGTTGAATGTTGAAAGCTAAATGCTATGCACAGATAAGGAAAACATTTTTTTAAATAATTATGGAACTGCATACAGTAGACCTCCTGTTAAATGGTATGATAGAGACAGGGACTGATCTGTTAGGAATTTGGTTGGTTGATCCGTGAGTCTATTTTTTGTATAATAGAACCTATCAAAAACCCTTTACATATTTTATCAACTGTCAGAAATAATAAAAATGATAAGGGAATAAGGCAAACAATTATTGTACGTTAGGTAAAAAATACTGGACAGTATAAATATATAAAATTACATAAACTTTGGAAAGTAATGTAGGCCTACATACTTAATTATTGTAGATACTTAACTATATTCGTTTAGCATTAATATATTTTGTTACCTTAGTAAGAAAAAGTCAAGAAATTTTTTTTGTAATTGTTTAAAACTTGAATATTTTTCAGAATTAAAAAATAAAATTTATGTAAAAATTTTAAATATTGTTCAGAAAAATAACTTTAAATCAATAAACAAATATTAAACTAATTTATGCGACAAAGGTAGAAAAGATCGATGCTAGGTTTGTTTTATAATATCCTATATATCATGGATCACAGGAGCTCTAGCAGGGTCATATTTGGTAGAAAACCGGTCGTTAAATGATAGCCGGTTAACCGAAGACCGGTTTATGGGAGGCCGACTAATTTTACTGTACTTTTTCAACTTGTATAATTACCACTGATAGTAAGTTTCAGCCTTCAATGAAATTTAGTTGGATTTTAACAGAATTATAACTGCTGTAGATACTGTATTTTCTTTAAACGTGCAAATTCGGCTGTTTCATTATATATATATATATATATATATATATATATATATATATATATATATAAAACATATATATATATATATATATATACACATATATATACACATATATATATATATATATATATATATATATATTATATATATATATATAAAATTGGAGAGAGGAAGTTCTAACAAGCAGCCTAGAATTTCTGCCATTTTGTAATAAAACTTTTGAAAAAAGTTTATAGAACGAGTTACTTAGATTTCTTAATTTGTTTTGTTAGTTATTCAAAATATTTTTTAAACGAAGTGCAATTTTTGCAAGTTAAATAAATCATGGAAAAAAATAGACAGAAAATCTTGACGATCATACTATCGCATTAATCTTACGAACATACTATTTGATCTGATCAGGTAAAGAATTAGTAAGAAACAGTCCATTTTTGTTTTATCTCAGTAATAAAAATCCGTTAATTGTATTATTACTACCTGCAATTAAAAATTTTGTTTTTGAACCATATGTTCATCGATAAAAACTCTCTGACTATCTGTTTTAAGGAATCTGTGTTCAATCAATGATCAATTTATGTTCTTTAAAATTTAAAAAAAAACATCATTTCACAATTATAAAATATTTTAAACTCTCTGCTAATTAAATCATTTTCATAAAAGCTTCTATTGAAAAATTTTGCGGTATGCATCATGAGGTTTTCGATTAAAGGTTTTGACGGTTTTTGTTAGGTAGACGTAGTAATAAACTATGGAAAAACAATTGTATTTGTTTGCAAATAAATAGGTCTAATAATCTATTACATGATTTTAATCTCACCAACATTTGTATACCTAACCTAAATTAATATCAAATAAAGCATTTTAAAATCATAATTTCTGGAATAAATTACTAACGACGATGCTATTCTTTTATTAAATTATTGTTTAAATCTGGTATTTTTAAATACAACAATAATTTGTAGTTTTTTGTTAAATATAACTTTGTCCTGAAGTTCAATTCTTGATAAAATAAAAATTTTAGGAAAGTAATTGAACTATTCTTGTTAAACTAGTTTTAGGACTATTTGATGCTTTAAAATTTCTGTTTACCCTTACGAAGTTGTTTGTTTGTTTTTAGACTGGCTAAGTTACACCCCGTTTTTAGGGTGGGCAATATATAAACGTATATACAAATGTGGCTGGCCCTCACCTACAAGAGTGCAACAGCGTTGTACTGTAAAACTTGTTCAGGCCAACAATGGGTATCAGAATAAGTGCTAGGCCTACTCCATGTGCTGGTCAACTGCCTCGGGCGGACGAACTGGCAAGTGTCACGACACATTACAAGTACCCTGCAACCAGTCAAAGGCATTAGAACTCAGTAAGTAATTCATTATAATAAGCTTCGTATGGTTTACCCTCTGTAAGCAGTACATTATAACATCGAGTGATTGGCAAGGCCCTGGAAGTCGAAGATAAAGATCTAGCAAAAAACATATGGAGTCTTTCAGGTAGTCTACAGCGAAACCAATGAAAACATACGTCAACCAAATACAGTCATAACCAAGGTATACAAATCTACAAGAAGATAGTCCTCTGAGGGTTTTATAAAAGGACAAAATCGATTAAAGGAATGTACATTGAAATTTAAGCGATGCAAAAATAAAATTAGACAGCTCTTACTAAATCTCAAAGAATGCATAAATTACACTAATACTTTTTATAATATTTTAGGGCAGATGATTGCCGGAACAAAATTTCAGTGATTATTTACTGCAATTGGATATACTTAATAAAGAGGTAACTTGTGTCTAAACAAAACTTAGCCCTTATACATTTGTTTACGTGAAATAAGTCTTTAATTT
>JBAIZL010000001.1:361490045-361657545 GCA_036971475.1 Prosapia bicincta | reverse complement strand
AGATAAGGTATAGGTAATGATATAAACCTCCTGGTAGATGCCACATGCGGATTCATGAGATTACAAGTGTAGAGTCACGTTCCTGTAGTAGTATTACACTTTATCGAAGTCATAACATAGTATCTTCCATTAGATAAGATATAGGTAGGGATATACCCGTCCTGGCAGATGGTGTATGCGGATTTATGTGATCACAAGTGTAGTGTCACGTTCCTGTAGTAGTATTACACTTTATCGAAGTCATAACATAGTATCTTCCATTAGATAGGATATAGGTAGGGATATAAACCTCCTGGCAGATGATGTATACGGATTTATGTGATCACAAGTGTAGTGTCACGTTCCTGTAGTAGTATTACACTTTATCGAAGTCATAACATAGTATCTTCCATTAGATAAGATATGGGTAGGGATATAAACCTCCTGGCAGATGACACATGCGGATTCACGGGATCACGTGTGGAGAGTCACGTTCCTGTAGTAGTATTACACTTTATCTAAGTTGTAAAACAGTGTCTTCCGTTGGATAGGATGAAAGTAGGTATATAGACATCCTGGCAGATTATATATGCGGAGTCAAGGAATTACAAGTGTAGTGTCATGTTCGTGCAGTAGTATTAAACTATATAGAGGTCATAAAAAAGTATCTTCCATTACATAAGAAAGGATAGGGATATAAGACTCCTAACAGATGTTATATGCGGATTCATGGAATTACAAGTGTAGTGTCATGTTCCTGTAGTAGTACTGTATCACACTTTATAGAGGTCATAAAATAGTATCTTCCATTAGATAAGATGAGGGTCGGGATATAAACCTCCTGGCAGATGACACATGCGGATTCATGGGATCACATTTACAATGTTTACGTTTCTGGAGATTCCTTACACTCCATCGGGATCATAACTAATTGTCTTCCTTTAGGTGGGTTGGGGCTAGGGTTATAGACCTCCAGGCTGAAGACATATACAGAGTCATATCATCACGTGTCGAGAGTCTCCTTCCTCTACACTTAATGGACGTTATACAATAGTATCTTCTATTAGATAAGGTATAGGTAATGATATAAACCTCCTGGTAGATGACACATGCGGATTCATGAGATTAGAAGTGTAAGGTCATGTTCGTGCAGTAGTATTACACTTTATAGAGGTCATAAAATAATATCTTCCATTAGATATGATGAGGGTAGGGATATAAACCTCCTGGCAAATGATATATGCGGATTCATGGGATCACGTGTGAAGAGTCACGTTCCTGTAGTAGTATTACACTTTATCGAAGTCATAACATAGTATCTTCCATTAGATAAGATATAGGTAGGGATATAGTATCTTGCATTAGATAGGATATAGGTAGGGATATAAACCTCCTGGCAGATGACACATGCGGATTCATGGGATCACGTGTGAAGAGTCACGTTCCTGTAGTAGTATTACACTTCATCGAACTCATAACATAGTATCTTCCATTAAATAAGATATAGGTAGGGATATAAACCTCCTGGTAGATGACACATGCGGATTCATGGCATCACAAGTGTAAAGTAACGTTCCTGTAGTAGTATTACACTTTCTCGAAGTCATAACATAGTATCTTCCATTAGATAGGATATAGGTAAGGATATAAACCTACTGGGACCACAAGTGTAGTGTCATGTTCCTGTAGTAGTATTACACTTTATCTGAGTTGTAAAACAGTGTCTTCCGTTGGATAGGATGAGAGTTGGGATATAGACATCCTGGCAGATGATATATGCGGATTCATACGATCCACTTGTGAAGAGGCATGTTCCAGTAGTAGTATTATACTTTATAGAGGTCATAGAATAGTATCTTCCATTATATAAGATGAGGGTAGGGATTTAAACATCCTGGCAGATGATATATGCGGATTCATGGCATCACAAGTGTAAAGTAACGTTCCAGTAGTAGTATTACACTTTCTCGAAGTCATAACATAGTATCTTCCATTAGATAGGATATAGGTAAGGATATAAACCTACTGGGACCACAAGTGTAGTGTCATGTTCCTGTAGTAGTATTACACTTTATCTGAGTTGTAAAACAGTGTCTTCCGTTGGATAGGATGGGAGTTGGGATATAGACATCCTGGCAGATGATATATGCGGAATCATTGGATCACGTGTATGGAGTCACGTTCCTGTAATGCTATTACTGTAAAAACAAAAACTATGTAAGTAATTTATAATATTTATGTTTATCGAGGTTTGAAATATAAATCCCGGTATATACGAACATTTATATCATAATTTTACCCAAAAGAGCATTGGTAATTGTTTCCTTTGAATATTTACTGTTTTTATAATATGATGTAGTTGCAACCGTGTAATTTTAACTTCTTTGACTTGAAAAGCAGTAATTATAATCAAAACAAAAAAATTTAAGGTCTCACTAAAAAAATAGAAAAATTAAGCAAAAGTTCAAATTTGATTTACAAAATACATATTCTTCCAGATTAGTTTGAGAAGTTAGAGCTTGGCGCAATACTAACGATCGTTACAGTTTGGGTGTTAATCTCAATAAATTATATAATTATTAAAATATATTTTATATATAAATGTTATTGTTATTTTTGACATCCTTTAGATTTGTTTGGTTTATGATTACTAAATTGTTTCTCACTCACAAAATATAAACGTAAATAGCCGTAGGTCGACCATATTGAAATTATATTAATTAAAACAACCTCTCACCACAAAGTCAACAAATTTTATTTTAACCTTATGTACATTTCGACTACAAAGTAATCATCTTCAGAGATATTTTTACAAATAACTAACTTACAGCTAAACCTATGCGTATTTATAAGCAACGGGGACTCCTTGGCCACGCCCCTTACACTATCCGACCAATCATGTTACGAGTAAAAACTAGGTCTGGTCTAACAGAAGGAGTTACCGTTACATTATTTTTGAATTTTAGAGTAATTATTAAATTTACACATTTAACAATTAAAACTATAACTATCTCCTAACTAGATACAATTGGGAATTCGGATTTATAAAGTAACTTGTAATTCATGTGAAAAGATTTATATTGGTCAAACTAAACGAAAAATTTCCACTAGATTCAAATAACACATTAGTCATATAAAATTTCAAAGGCCAGAGAAATCAAGTGTAGCTGAACATATCTTAGAAACTAATCATAACTTAGATATAAATAACCTTAAATTAATTAAAAATGTTAAATCAAAAAATATGGTAAATAGTTTCGAAAGAAAGTTTATTAATAAATATGAAGCTAATAAATTATTAAATTCTGACAAAGGGCCTATCCCGAATTCCCAATTGTATCTATTAGTTAAGAGATGGTTATAGTTTTAATTGTTAAATGTGTAAATTTAATAATTACTCTAAAATTCAAAAATAATGTAACGGTAACTCCTTCTGTTAGACCAGACCTAGTGGTTACTCGTACCATGATTGGTCGGATAGTGTAGGGGGCGTGGCCAAGGAGTTCCCGTTGCTTATAAATACGCATAGGTTTAGCTGTAAGTTAGTTATTTGTAAAAATACCTCTGAAGATGATTACTTTGTAGTCGAAATGTACATAAGGTTAAAATAAAATTTTTGAATTTGTGGTGAGAGGTTGTTTTAATTAATATAAACATTTACGCCACAGTTGCTTTAAGTTGTTGTCATATTGAAATTACTTGAAAACTAAAAATTCCACATAAATTAAATTTCTAACAGTTTGTATCTTTACACTTTATAAATTTTACTTTCAAGTTCTACATCACGTTTAATATTTTTTTTAACGAATTTTGTAAAATTAATAAAATATAATGAAAATATGACATTTGTTCCAGCCCATATCGTAGGGCGATTTGACCTCGCCAAAAACCTTGGGCGGAATGAATAATGAAGTGACGCTTGATAAGCTAGCATGGAGCATTTTTGGCTGGTAATGAATAAGGCACGTTATGTAGGTGCTAGGAATCTGCAGAAGTCTGCAAATGATTGGATGAATAATAAAATAATAAATTGAAAAAATGGGTTATTTGATAGAATAAAACGTTCTCTTTATGTACTTTCAATTTGCAACGTGTTCTAGGCTTTGACGTAGCGTCAGACAGACCTATAAATGAGAATTATACGAAACCCACAGGTTGTTAAATGAGCATTATACGAAACCCACAGGTTGTTAAATGAGCATTATACGAAACCCACAGGTTGTTAAATGAGCATTATACGAAACCCACAGGTTGTTAAATGAGCATTATACGAAACCCACAGGTTGTTAAATGAGAATTATACGAAACCCACAGGTTGTTAAATGAGGATTATACGAAACCCACAGGTTGTTAAATGAGCATTATACGAAACCCACAGGTTGTTAAATGAGAATTATACGAAACCCACAGGTTGTTAAATGAGGATTATACGAAACCCACAGGTTGTTAAATGAGCATTATACGAAACCCACAGGCTGTTAAATGAGCATTATACGAAACCCACAGGTTGTTAAATGAGCATTATACGAAACCCACAGGTTGTTAAATGAGGATTATACGAAACCCACAGGTTGTTAAATGAGCATTATACGAAACCCACAGGTTGTTAAATGAGCATTATACGAAACCCACAGGTTGTTAAATGAGGATTATACGAAACCCACAGGTTGTTAAATGAGCATTATACGAAACCCACAGGTTGTTAAATGAGAATTATACGAAACCCACAGGTTGTTAAATGAGAATTATACGAAACCCACAGGTTGTTAAATGAGCATTATACGAAACCCACAGGTTGTTAAATGAGCATTATACGAAACCCACAGGTTGTTAAATGAGCATTATACGAAACCCACAGGTTGTTAAATGAGCATTATACGAAACCCACAGGTTGTTAAATGAGCATTATACGAAACCAACAGGTTGTTAAATGAGCATTATATGAAACCCACAGGTTGTTAAATGAGCATTATACGAAACCCACAGGTTGTTAAATGAGGATTATACGAAACATTACTTAAAAGAAACGATAGTAATGAAACAGTTTCTTTTATTTTCATGTCGAGTTTAAGTATATTTCAAAAACAAATTTTTATAGCACGCTACAGAATTGTATTATATCTTACAAGACTTACTACAAATCTCAGAGAATTTGTAGCTACCATTAAATGTTAAACTCCATTCTTTAGAAAAAATAAACTGCAAATATTATCACAAAGTTTTTATTTTAAATCTGGAGATGCTAAAAAAAGCTTTTCACCCCATTGTAATATGCAAAGGTTGGCCATAAAATAGGGGCGCGATTTCATATAGTGTCGAAGGTCTGGATTTTGCATCTATACGTGTCACGGCCTGCATACTAAACACTGAGTCTCCTGGCCCTATAATGTTTAGGATTTAACGCAGGCTGTATTTTTTTAATCACGAGAGAACATTTATTTGTAAAAGGAAACAATTACGCCAACTAGTCTACTTTTTACATTTACAAATTTATTTAAATTAAGTTTAAACGAGGTATTGCAGTTATTTTTCTTAAGGTTGAAAAATATGAAAACATTTTTAAAGTGTTAAATAAACTTTAGACGATATTAACAGAAACCCACTTTAGCGTTATGATTGAGGAACAAGCAGGGCAAAATGAGCCATTGTGAGATATCGCGATCTCTGTTAGAACATATGTATTTACTTTTATGTAATTTAACATTTTGAAAATTTAAAGCTAAAAATTTAAATAATAAACACAACCAAAGTTAGCGAAAATAATCGTCTGTTTTATGGGTTAAAATACAGCTTAACAGACATAATGCTCGAAAGACGAAAACATACAATTTCTTTTAAAAACATAATTCATCCGAGTTTAGAAAAACAAGTATAAGCCAAATAGAACATTTAACAAATAAAATCAGGATTAGTCGACTCCAAATGTTTGTAAAGGAGGTCTAGAAGTTTTAAAAAAGTGTCTCTTCCTTGATATATAAAACAAAAGAAGTTTTAAGCTATCAATTTTAAAAAGTAAAACCTAAAGATTGAATAAATTAACTATATAGTTAGAGCTTGAAAATGACACGTAAATTAACCTGTAAAAAAATCTTTGTATGTTCAAAAAGTGAAACCGAGGCTGGATTGTACAATGATTGCATAAAGACGAAGCAAAGATTGCCAAAGTTTCTTTTAATATCTACCGCATCTTCACTAACGAACACTTTGAAGTAATAAATTGAAAGAAATCAAAAGGTTACAGCCCGGAATGAATTCAAGCGAGTGGCTTTACGCACAATCGCATACCTGTCAGCCAATGATGAATGAGAGGGATGAATAACCTCCCTTACCCTCCAACCCTTAAGCCTGTCTGCTTTGTGCCCATTGTACCAACGGGCTCTTATAAAAACCCTACTGAAAATGCAACAAACATTGAAGAACTGTACAATGCGGTTAAAGATTTATGTTATTGAATGAAATGAGCAATTTTGCAGACGTTCGAATTGTACTCTCCCCCTTAAGTCTCCTATGGTCCAGCTAATTTTTAAAAACGTAAGAATTTTAAAAATAAACCATAAAAACATTATTAATGGAGTAATATGCATATTTAGGTGGCAATATTTTTTTTACAAACCATTTTCACTTCTAATTCCCAATATATATACAGTTTAACGTAATATGCTATTTTTCAAATATCAAGTGTCGTCCAGATTTTCTTTTATTAACATTATAATTTTTTAATAAGAAATATATATTTTTTTAAAGTAAAATAACAATTAATAGAGGATATAGACAAAATCAGAGGTGGGCTAAGAAGCAAAGTTGTATCGTTCACCCACCACCTTCATAAAATCAAGTACTAATGTCATAGCTTGAGTTCTCTCTCAGTATATATTATATTATACTCTCAGTTTATATATTATACTTGAAAAATATGAATAGCCCTATATCTATTGAACCTATAACTGCTGGAGCTTCCAAAAAAGAGTTTAGCCTAAAACCTAAATAGTAGCCACAGAGTTTCTAGCTACTAACTTTCAAGGTTTTTAAAATTTTATTTTCGAATCCTGAATTATTTGTAATCGAAAGTGGAGGGACGCTTTTAATATAAATGACTCAGAAAAGCAAGAAACAAACAGTGCAACAAGCAAATTATTATCATAAATGCTAAATATTATGAATGTAAAATATTATGATTATATAAATACCATTACACGGTGCTTGTGAGGTAGTAAGGGGGAAACAACTTTTATTTATATAAATAAAATCTAAACAACGTTAAAAATTATATAATATTCTGATATAGGATTCATGCCTCATCTAAATCTTTTAAAATAATTCTTTGTTCCTCTATCCAGATCGCCAATTTAACTCACCATAGCATCTAATATTCTACAAAATAGTTCATGGGATCTTTAATCAGAGCGCTACTTAACTCACCATAACTTTCTGTATTCTAAAAAAACTTCGTAGTTCGTCACTTTAACTCACCATAATCTCCTACATATACAGAACCATCAAAATATCTACCGAAGAGGATGTGTTTTCAGAAGTACGCCTTCAATCCTAAACTGAATTTTTTTTTTAAACACAAGTTACAGCTACAGCAGAAAAATCACAATCAAGCGAGTTCATTATATCTGGAATTTACAGATGCAACTATTGTAGTTGATGGAACACTAACCTTCCACAGCTTAGCCTTGTTCATGTATTGTCGAGCGATAGTGATTTTAAAAACCCAAAGGAGTGGGTAGAGGATAGGTTGGCCAATCCGTTGACCAAATTCATAAAAGATGGTTCTAATATTTTAAAAAATCCGTCACCCTTTTCCTTGGTGCTTAGAACAAGGTGTTTTGTGTATGAGAGTTATGCAATTGGCTTTTGAAGAAGGCGTAGTTTTTGTTTACCAGATAAAGAGTACATATCCGCTAAAGGTTAGTATGGGATGCTTTTTAAGAGATTACCCGACGATGAAGCTTTTGATGACATCGACCTCACTGCTTATATGGATATATTGCTCACGGAAAAGGATATATGCCAATCAATAGCATTAACCAAAAACCAAATTCTCTTAAATATGGAAATGCTACAGCAAAATTAATTTCTTAAACATACCATTAAACAGGGATAGGATATGCCTTAAATGACCTTCGACTTCTAATCTGAATTCTGGGGAAAAGAGAGTGTACCATAGAGGTTACATAAAGGAGCGGATAAAGTTATCTTATAAAGAAGTGTTAGTATGTGAAGAGGATTCAAGTTTTTTATTTATTTTTTAACAACAAATTGTCCTTCACTAACGGTTGCCGAACATGTGTCTACGCCTAACAATGTAGACCACATTTCTCTCATTGTCAACTCCTTTGGTAGTTAAAAGGAGGCGTTTTCGAACTGTTGAAAAAGCGGTGTCTAATTTAGAAGAAGAAAACGAGCCTTCGTCCATAACCCTGCCGTAGTCTATTCTTTATCATCTTAAATTGTAGTATTGTTGTGTTGAGTTTTCCATCGTAATATGTAGGACTACACTAGATAAATTCCTCGCTAAATCATATAACCACTCTTACTTGTGCATTGGGGTACATTTATGTTCAAGGTTGGTCTATTTAGATGGTCGCATTGCCTTACCATATGTCTCGCAAAATGTTCGTAATTCTTTTATTATAGGACACCATCTTAACGAAATATAACCTTCTATAAGTACCAAAATACTTCGTTGCCCCTCTACTCAGTTCTACACTTTCACTTATCATTACCTAATCATTAACAATATTTCGTAGTTTCTCTAGTTACTAACCATAACTAATTACCAACTACAACCTCCTATATCCTCCGAAATACTTTGCATTCCCACTATTCACCACTTACACCACGATCTGAATTATAGGCACTATCAATGCCACAAAATTCTTAGTCGTTCCTCTATTCAGGTCAACACATTAACTCATCAAAACTTCCTGAAATCCACAAAATACGTGTTAGGCCCTTTATTCACACTGCCTCTTTAAAACACTATAACCTTTTATATCCCATATAACACTAAAGGGGCAATTTATTAGGTTCGACATTTTAAATAATCTTAATCCTCAATATTCTCAAATAATTCGTGGTCCCTCTTTACAGAACGCCACTTTAATTAAATTATATACTAATAATAATTCGAGCTCTATCTAATCAAATCTGAACTTTCAATCAACATAACCTCCAATATTCTAACAAATGTGGGTTCTTCATCTATTTCATATCATCTTAAAGGACTAAAATCTCCCAAATCGTTCAAAATACTTTATGGTCTCTCTTACCAGATCACCATATTAAGTCAATATATCCTTCTACATTTTTCAAAATAACTAGAGGCTGTACTCAGATCGCCACTTTAAAATACCTTAACCTCTTAAATCTCCCAAAACACTCCTTGGTAAGTCTATTCAAGTCCCCGCTTTAACTCACCATACCCTTTTATATCCTAGAAAATATTTCGTAGACACTTCAACTTACCATATTTTTCTATATATTCCAAAATACTCAGTGGCCCCTCTACGATTCATTATCTCGTTACAAATTTCCACTTCCCCCAAAATATTTCGTGTTTCCTGTATTAGGATAACCACATTACCTCACAATAATTCCTATATCCTGCAAAATGTTTGTGGCTCTTCTATTATAGGTCGCCACCTTATCTCAAAATAACATCCAATATCACACAAAATGAATCATATATCCTGTATTCAGAATGCTAGTTAAACTTAAAATAACCTCCAATACCCACTAAAATACTCTGTGGTCCTCTATAGCGATCTCCTTAACAAAAAAACACCAAAAAAGTCTCTGTTCTTCAAAATACTTCTTAGGCCCTGTATAAAGGTAATCACTTTAACTGGACATAATATCCTATATCCTCGAAAATATGGTTCATTCCCTCTAACTACATTGACAATTAAACTCACCATAACATTGTAATACCCTCCAAAATATTTAGTGTTCTTTTAATTTCGCAACTTTAACTCCCTCTACTTCGATCGTCCCATTAACTAATTACAACCTCATACATCTTCCATAATTCGTTGAGCTATCTTAAAAACAAAACTTACCCCACGATCTGAATAATATTATAATAGTATATTATATGGTATTATTTATTCCTAAATATACTTAGTGGTCCTCTTAATGAGGTAGACACTTTAACTCATCATAACCTCCTATATCCTATAAAATACTTCTTGGCCACTCTATTAATATCTCCACTTTAATGTTTACATTACCTGCTAGACCTACATCCTCTAAACTACTTCATAGTCATTATATTCAGAGAGACAATTTATTTGTCCTATATCCTTTAAAATACTTCTTGGCCACTCTATTAATATCTCCACTTTTTAATATTTACATTACCTCCATATACCGTCTAAACTACTTCCAGACCCTTTATTCAGAAAGACAATTTAATTCAACATAAGCTTCTATGTCCTATAAAATACATCGTGTTGCCTCTATTCAGGTAGATACTTCGGAACTCACCAAAACCTCTTAAATCTTAGAAAATACTTCCTAGTCGTATTAATAAAAATACCCCTTCAGCTCTCACTAACATTATATATTCTCAAAAATAATTCGTGGTACCTCCTATGCATGTAGCCACTTTACGCACCCTAACTTCTACATTCTCCAAAATACCTCGTGCTTCCATTATTCTGAGCGAACTCACCGTAAACTCTTATACAATACAAAAAAATTCGCAGACCGTATGTATTTATATAGCCTCTCTAACTAAATATAACCTGGTATATTCTACAAAATTCTTCCTAGTCTCTCTATTCGTAACTACTCTTCCCCAACAACTTATTCATGTATACTCATCTTGCGAAATACTTAATGTCACTCTGTGCATAACTCATCTTAAAATTCTATTTCCTTCGAAATATTTCGTGGCACTCAAAGCGCCACTTAAATTCATTATAACCTCCTTTATCATACAAAACGCTTCTTGGTCCCTCTATCCAGATAGCCAATTAACTCACTTTAACTTTTATATCCTCCAAAATACATTGTAGAACCTCTATACAGAATTATACTCTATCTCCCTTCATCTGAAAGGAAAATGACCTCCATTATCTCACAAAATGCTTCGTGGTTAATCTATTTTAAGTCACGTTTTTTACTTAACATAACTTCAAATATTCGACAAAATACGTCGTGAACTCTCTGTTCAGATTGCCATTTTTCTACAATAATTTCGTATATCCTGGAAAATAACTCTTTTTTAATCTATTTCCGATTGCCCCTTCCTATTACTATAACCTCCTACATTCTCCAAAATACAACATATACCTACTATTCAGATCTCCTATTTAACTCACCATAACTCGTATATCCTCAAAACTTTGTTGTCCATTCACTCAGATCGATACTTTAACACTTTACATCCCCCAAAATACTTTTCGGTCCCTCTAATCAGTACATCACTTCAACTCACAAACGTAGGCTATATACCCTACAAACACATTGTTCCTCTATTTCAGGTCTCCACCGTCACTCAACATTTTATTCTATTTGATATAAAATAATCATCAAATGGTTTAAGGCTTTCACAGAGAACTTACTTGTTAGTTCCAATCGATCTACTAGGACTTCAAATATATTTTTCGACTTTGTTGTTTTTATACTTAAGATTTCATACAGTATTATAGTTTGATTAATTTGATTGGTGTATAATTGGCATGGATTGTAAATGAAATTTTAAAAAAAATAGTTAATTGTTTACATTTTGAGTCTGGGCGCTAAGGTCTCCGAAACAATCTTAGTGGGAATAAGCTCCACTATGACCCAAACAATTGTTAAAGACTTTATACGCATCGGAATACTCTAGCGTTTTAAAAGCATAAACTAAACTACGATCGCAGGGTAGGTATTTTGGAGGGATAAAGTAAATGGTCAAGGAAACACTTGCATTAGGTTTGGACTCTGAATGGTGTTTCACTGGTAAGCACGAAGTAGCAAGGGTGTATATGCTGCATGGTTATGCTTTGAGCTACAATAAATTATGAATATTACATATTATTTTAATGAAATGTATATTTACTGATTTCGGAAACTGTGACCAAAATATAAAAATTTAGTCGTTCATATTGTAGCTATTTGAATAAGCTTTTATTTAAATAAAATAATAAATACAGATCACATTAGGGTGAATATTATTGTAAACAATAAAACATAAATAATTAAATTGATTCCGAACCTTCTTAAACACTTCATTAGCACAGTTAGCATCGTCGGACAAATCGCCATTAAACAAGCTGCATTTAAAAAGATCATTTGGATGTATAAGAAATGTTTAGTTTTTAAAAGAATATTCGAAACTAGCGCTTATTTGGAACATTTCTAAACTATTTTTAAAAAAAAAACGTAATTATAAAACTCGATTTCTATAAAACAACTCTTATGAGACAGAAATAATAATCTAAATAACCAAAAATATAAACATTTATTTTGTACATGAACCTAATGCGTAGGTTGATAAAACAATAACTATGCAAATATAACACCAGTTTCTGTCGATGATCATTTAAAATTACTCAAAAATATCTTGGTAATAACTAAAACACTAGATTAACAATTTTTTGGAGTTAACAAGTTAGAGTTCCCAAACATTTTTTTTATTACCTTATTCTCTACACTTATTAATCAATGTTATATTTAGGGGTAAATAAAACAACTCTGTATAAAAAGAAACAATTTATTATTATAATTATAAACATGTCATAATTATAATATATAAAACAATAACATTACTTATACTTAAACATAAATAAACAAAAATAAAAACAGTCATTATATTATCACTTCATTCAAGTCATCCCTAGTATTCTCATGCTAACGAACCTAAAGTAACAAAATTAGTTATATATACCAAATATTATCCTAAGTTATTACCTAAATCACTTACTGTTAAATGAACAAATAAAACTTTCTAGAAATAACAAAATGGACACTAATTACCGTAAAACATATCCTTACGGAAAAATCAAGGACTAGTTATAGTGAAGTGATCATTACCCTGTTTAATAAGTCTGGTAACAATGTTTTATGTTTTTAACTAGTTCCTGGTGTAAATTGTTCTACGCTTCAGATTCAATCACAGTTTAAAATTTTGGAATAATATTGAAATATATACAAGAAACAGGCAAGCAAACATATAGGCCTACATGCAAAGGACAATAACCTAAATAATAATTTAATTAAAAAGTTTAAACTAATTAAATTTAAAGTGTTATAATGAAACATATTCTAATACCGTTTTCGAAGACTTAAAATATTTTTTATAAATAAATTAAAAATAGAGGAAATATTAATTAATCTAACCAAATTATTTTCCTTAAAAAAAAAATTATTTAAACATTATTGAATTTTAACTACATAGTTATGCGTTTATTCTTAAAATTATCATAACAATAATATATAATGATTTATAACCTAAATGAAAAAGCTATAACTTACATGCAAAAGCTATAACCTAGATACAATTTTTATAATTATCTATAGATCTAAAAACATACATGTACTTTAGGGGCGTATATGTTAATTGAAACCGTCCTTTAAAATAAAACATGTTTGACCAACGATTTAGTCGGAAGTTTTTCGTAGCATAAATTGTTCGTGTATAATTTAAGGCACATACACTTGCATTTAGAACGAAAGTTTGTAATTAGTTTTGAGTCTAAAGGCATTTTGCTTGTATTGGGAATAAAAAGTCATTGCCAATTAGAAAGTCGTTCCTCATTTATATATACCCCCTACTTGTTTGTTTAGGAACCTATTGTCTCTACGTACATGTTATACGTATACATTTAACTTTTCATAATAAGTTTTTAAAAATTCGATAATATTTCATACATTTCATTCAACTGTGCAAAAGAAAAATTGAATATATATTTAATATTGACATTTGTAAGTTTAATATACCTGATTCAGTTAAAATTTGTTTTAAAGAGGATTTTATTGTAATGGAAAACTGTTTTACTGCTATTTATAAATCAGTTATTTGTAAAACATTCGCAATTAGGAAAACCATCTTATTTTGGTACGATACACGTTTAATGAAATTCCTTTAGATTCTAATCTCCTTTTAAATACAATACATTGATGTTTCAACTGAAAATTAATTTTCCTCAGCAATAACCACATTTTTTTAAAAAATAATACCTGTTACTATATTTACCTTTAATTATCCCTGATTTAATAAATATTTTATAAAGGAAAAGATAAAACAATACCAAACGTGTTATGAAACGACAAGACCCCCTCTGCTGAGATCGAGCCCTGATTTATAGCCTAATATATATTTTGATAATTCATAAGATAATATCTTATAGTTTCATGGTTATTCAGAAATAAAAAAGTCTTCCTACTTTCCTAATATTAATAAATGTTTGAAAGTTAATCAAGTTATTTCAAATATTACAACGATATTTAACTTAATTACTTGAGTAAATCAACTGTCAACTTATTTTTATTATTTTTGAGATCGTAAATAGTTACTAGTTATAAAATAATTTAAAATAAAATAAAGTTTTAATTAAAAATTGCACTTCTGTGATCGAAAAGCCATGACATAACCAAAAATACATTTTCATCGAAATTTATGCACATTCACAAAGATGTCAAATCATCGGAAACATATGACTCATTATATTCAACCGGAGTGGCTGCTTCCTGATGAGACACGGAACTCGTAGGCTGGTAATTCTCTGAGGGGCCGCTCCAAAAGAAGTCAGGATGCTCTTGATAAACATGGACTTTTTGTGGTTGGTAGTTCTTGTTCAGCATTTCCGGATTTCCGACACTCAGATCTTGACTCTGGCTCGCCTCCTTTGCGTTAGCAGATACCCAAACTGATTTCTCTAAGTTGTCGTGGATGGTGTACACTTCCTTATTGCCAGATTGCCCAAAACTTTGCTGAGGAAAATAATTCATTCCGGTTTCGACGGGTTCATCCAAATTCATTACAAAAGTTTCATTATTGTGTTCGTCAAAAGAAGAACTAACGGGAAAGACGATTTCCGGTTTAACTGGATGGTTCTGGTAGAAGTTGTGCATCGACGGAAGATCGCCTTGGATTTGTTTGTTGAAGGTATGCATTTGAATTCTTGGATCCAATGTAGTATACACATTCGCTTTATCCCAATTCCAACTGCCTATCTCGCTCTGGTATTGTGGTTGGAATTTTTGTGGTTGGTAATGGGTAGTGTAGTCGACGTGGAACGGTGGGTGGCAGGCGTTGTGCGGAGTGTGGTGGATGGTTGTCGTGGGCGACGAAGATGTAGCTGATATCATTGTACCAGGAGGGGACGCAGAAGTGGTTGACAAGGGTGAGTTGGCAGTAGGGGTGGCCGGCTTGTCACTCACTGAAGATGATGATACGTCTTGATGTCCTGAAAATTAGAGTTAGTATAAGAAGAACTACATCATATTTGTTAAAAGCAATAATATTATCCATTAACCTAAGACTAAATTTTACCATACAAATGTTTTCATATTTTATGTTGTAACATTCCGTTGAAAAACATTTATAAAGATAAAAATATCTCAACATTAGACAAACATTTTCTACAAAAAATACTTTTCCATAAGCACATGAAAAAGTGCAAAACACAAAATATCTACATAGTTGCTTAAATGCAACTCCACTAAAATATTACAAAATGGGATGTAAATAAACTAGTCATCGAAATATATACAACTGTTTAGTCTATATAATTTTGATAAAGAGTTATTACTAAATAAATATATTGTTTCGTGGTATTGATATTGTTTTTATAGTAATTATAAGCAATACTACAGTCTATGAGCGCATTGAATTTTATTTTTAAATTATATTATTGTTAGAAAAATATTTATTTGTGCAAAGTTTTCTAGCTCTGATATTAGATAAAATAAGGACCACTGTATAATTTTATAGTTTAGATAGGATTTGATAACATTTTCTACTTTCTCCTTTCACCTCTTCTATTTGTAAGCAACTACTTTACTCACCAAGTGATGCCTTAGAGCGTGAATCCTTCTTGTATTTCATCCTTCGATTCTGGAACCAAATTTTAATCTGACGTTCCGACAATCGAAGCAAAGTAGCCATTTCGATACGTCTAGGACGGCACAAATATCTGTTGAAATGGAATTCTTTTTCTAATTCTACTAGTTGTGAACTGGTGTAGGCTGTTCGCGCCCGCTTACCGGTGGATGGTGAAGGCTTCAGGTCCACTGCATAATCTATAACAAGTTCAAAAACTTTAAATTTATATGTCAAGCAAAAATATTAAATTTATTTTACTGATAACCGTTTAGAGATATTGATAGGAACGCTGTCACAATATATGTATATCTACTGTTTTATTCATTGTCCACGTTTTTTTTATTTATTTATTTTAATTCACTTAGTCGGTTACAGTTTGTTTTTTTACAAACAGTTTGTAACTATACAGTTACAGTTTGTAACAATACTGCGAAAAAAATTAGTTTCTCATAAATATTACCATATAATATGAAATATATTAAGATTTGTTTTTAATTATGTAAGGTGTTCCAGACAGAATTAAGGTTTAGCCAAAAATGTTTCTTACATTTAAATGTAATTTGACTTCAGATTTTCTTAATTATTCTACCTGATTGAACATCTTAGCTTAAGAGTTTGATGTAAATGTAACGCAATCTTGCAAATTACATTCCCAACATGCAAACAGTTTAATTTGTAATCCACCTATATTATATAACTTATACAAAAACATAAATATCCCCACTAAGAACTACTTGGACAACTATTTTTTCGTCTTTCATTTTTTACTCAAGCATGTTTCGACAAAGTTGTCTTGCTCTAGGTGAGTGAATAGTAGTCTACCATAATCGTTGAGAAAGAATGTTTGGTATGTCGAAACAAAAATAAATAAAAAATAAAATTTGAGTCTTGTGAGTGTTGAGTTTTTTTTAAAATTATTTAAATACTCGTATGAACATTATAAATTTTCTCCGCTAGTTTTTTGCCTTAAATTTTAGATTTTTGTAGTTTTAAATAGGTTTATTCTGATTATTTTTACCATTTAATAGATAAAAGGAGACTTTAACACCTTGCTGGCAGATAAACCACTTTCATTTTAAAACCGTCGAACTCTTGTCCACCAGGAAATGATAAATATGAAATATTATTCTTCCCCTTTTATTATAAACCTTGCATGGACGCATATTTCCGGTTTATGCAAACAGAAGTATCCCTTCGTCTCATCGATCCCTCCCTCTTCCCAAATCAATCCCTCTACCAGCTGGGTTCTATTTCTTCTATTCCTGTGCTATTTTTTGACTATATTAGAACTTTTGTTTTATTCATGAACTTCCGTTCTGACTTTCCAAGTGCCACCTAAACACCCTCCAACCCTCGTCCATAAAAACACCCTTCATATATCACTTTTGTACATAAATCGTATCGGTATTCAACTGAACGTTTTTTCTTTTCTCTGTTTATTTATAGTTTCTACCGTGCTTTATAGGTTTTAATTTATTTATTATTCACTGTAAACTAGTAACGAGGTAAATTTTACAGAGAGTTATTTTAGCTAAGTGCAATTAAAATATTTACAAACTATATTACAACAGTATTTCCTCATTTATATTATTACTGAAATATTATGCCTTTTATAATAGCAGAGTTTTTTGTCAGTTTAAAAACTGTTTTTGTAAGTTTTGAAATGAGTAAGTCATAGTTCTAACAATCTCCTGACATCAAACATCCAGTTCCAGCTTAACGTGTGAGAGATCCGTTCATGGCTTTTTTTCAGTAATTACACAAATTTAACTAGAGATTTTTTTAACTCTTACTATATAAAGAAAGGAACTTGGGTAAAACTTATAACAATAGGTAAAGTAACATTTGTTATAAATTGGGAGTTGGCATAGACTTATAATTAGGATTGTTTATTTGCGTCAGTATCGTAATATTCTACGTATTTTAGAATAAGAAGGTTTTACTGTATTTTTTTATTTTATTCTGACATCATTAACATAGTCTTGTTTATAATGTGAATAAATATTTTATTGTTAAAATGCCTAACTGTATAGTTAGAACAAGATTCTTAATTTAACGTTTTCTTAAGACGTATAATTTCTACGGTAAAGACAATCTCACTACAAATCCAATGATTGAAATAACGATTTTATTTTGTTTACGAATAAACAATTCATCAAACATTTTTATAAAATATTTATTCAAATATTGGGAGTCCAAAATTTCTGTTACCGAGGGATCTGCAGTAAATCTGTCTTTGCTGTTTCTCTCGTTAATCCTATTGTCACGGGTTTTTCTCATGACACTTGTCTTTCAAAACTAACATGGCCGTGGATAATTGTCTTTTAAGGAGTACAAAAAGGAAAATACGTATATTTGCTTAAACATAGTCTGGGGTTTGTGATTAAAACTCAAATAGATATTTTTAAACAAAATCTAAACTATTATTTATATAAAGTTAAAAAATAATTATTTATTTTTAAACAAATACAAATTTTAAAAAAGCTTTCTATGTTAAAGTAATTTGAAAATAATAACCTTTTGCAATATTTCAGAGAATTATGTTTACCCCTTTTTTTATAACAACATGCATTCAGTGAGAGTAATCTGAGCGAGAGAAATAGTTATGTTTACACTAACTGTTTGATAAGGTTTATTTACTCTATTTAGGTACGTTGTGAAAACATCTTCAACTCTTTTATGTTTATATTAAACATATTTTTGTAGCTTATCAGTTTTGTTGGTAGTTTATTCAATTGAATTTAATTTAGTTTTTATAATAGGAAACAACATACATAAATTGCGCTCTATTTTCAAGAATAATTATTTTAGTAAGTTACTTTTTTAATGGGAGAATGGGAATTAGATTTTTTAAGAGAATAGAGTTATTAAAAACATGTAGAATACACGCAGCGCTGTATGGCTTCAGAAGCATTAGTTTAACAAAGTAGTTTTCTAGAAGATTCAGGTGTTCTCTTAGACGATGTTTTTTACGGGCAACAACAAACGTTTTATTAATGCGTGATTGTTCGTTATTATTTTAGCGCTTATTCTTAGTCATTATTACCATTCACCGTTACTCTTAACAATCATGTAGAAAAGCCAACACATATTCTTCAACCTCGAGACATGTCCACCTGGTGCCGCCTTCGCTTCAAATTTTGCCCGTAGTACTTATAAGCTGCAGTAACCAAATAAATGTTCGTTTCTCATAATTTTCCCAAAGTACTCGAGCGTCCTCGGCATTAATAAGCTCTGTACTCTTATTCAACACTACAAGTCAGGTTGTTAGGTAAATGACTTGTTCAAAGTATTTCCTGTAGATGTGTACTGTCACATCTCTAGAGCTACTAGTCTATGTATAGTAATACTGTGAAAATACTTTAGACGTCTTACTGTAGATGATTTATTGAAATAGTGACTTGTAAACATCGTCCTCTTTTTGACAAAAGCTCTCTATATAAGACTCTCTATTTCTAGTAAGCGGTCTACCTGACAGTTTATTTTACTTCCAAAGTACTTGAATGTACTAAGTAACAAAACATTAGTACAACCATTCTTTGAGCTTAGCTTGTGAGGTTATGTTCAAAACTAATAAAAGAGATAGCCTACACAGGACTCATAAATTAATCATTTATTTACTCATACGCATTTCAATGACAAAGTCATCATCATCAGTGAGTATTGCTACTACAACCTCCAACTTACAACTAAGGTGAAAGTATGGTTACACTTCTATATTTATACTCTTGGGCGTTGCCACGGCCACCTGTCAAAACAACAGTTCTTAATATTACTTCGAGCATACTACAGCAAATAGAAATTTTATACCTAACTCATTAATTACAATAAAATTCTTATCCATACACATAATTATATATAAACGACATAAATAATTAATATTTCAGTATCATTGTTTGTATGTAACTATGTGTATGGATAAGAATTGTATTGTAATTAATGAGTTAGGTATAAAATATCTATTTGCTGTATTATGCTGGAAGTAATGTTAGACACTGTTGTTTTGACAGGTGGCCGTGGCAACGCCCAAGAGTATAAATATAGAAATTTAACTTTACTTTCATCTTAGTTTTAAATTGGAGGTTGTAGTAGCAATACTCACTGATGATGATGCCTTTATCATTGAAACGCACATGAGTAGATAAATAATTAATTTGTGAGTCCTGTGTATGTATTTTATTTGTTAAAACATTAGTCCTTTCAAGTTATTATTTAAATTACATACTTAAACTGTTTCTACTGTTTGTGTAGCCCACGAAATTAGGTATTTACCATTATTATTTCTCCATTACACTTAGTTTTGTTCGACAACGTATGTTTTATAAAACCCATAAACTTTGGGACAGAACATTACTATCTCTCTTCATAGACAGAAATAATCAGATTTAAAAGTCTATTGATTTAGGGTGTTTATATTAAACATGGTTAAATGTTATTTGTTCAATTTATCTCATTAAAAGAAATATATTTGTTAGGTGTGCGTTTTACCTTGAAAATAGGGGGATATAAACCTGTGAAATAATAAACTATTCTTTAAAGTAAGAGAAGAAGGCACTTTGGATAGATAGAAAAAAGAGTATATACTCTTTATCAGGAGTAAGAGTATATAGTCATTAACTACTAACTTTTCAGCAAAGTTACAGGCAGTAAGAAACAAAAATACATTGGTTTATTCTAGGAAAAGATCTTAGACTACAAAATTAACATACAGTGAGTATGTGGCCATCTTTGTATTGGGCGGAGATGTTTGTATCAAAGGGGACGTGCAGCGACCTGTCAATCATCCAGGAGGGTGATTCTACAGAGTTAAAATGGAGACAAAATAGTTCTAATATTCTAAGATGGGTAAATGAAATATGGTTTCACCTTAATAAGGTTGTTTTTTTCACTACATGAGGGAAATAGTTTTACAGTTACTGCCACATTTCTAATATTATGCAATATATTTTGTAAACATTGATGACATATTTAGGTTTCCCTTTGATAACGTTTTAACAATCTATCAATCTGTTTTGAATTAAATACGGAAATCTAGAGAATGGAGAGAGGAAAATGTTAAATCGTTCGTTTAAACTAGAATGCAAACAATGTAACTCAGCAGAAGAACATTGACGACAAAATCAAATAAAGTTTTATTTTGTTAGTGTTTCTGGTGTCTTTTGTTCGATTTTGATAAACAAGTATTATTAGAATACTTAAAGAGGAAAATGTTAAATCGTTCGTTTAAACTAGAACGTAAACAATGTAATTCAGCAGAAGAACATTGACGACAAAAATCAAATAAAGTTTTATTTTGTTACCTTTTCTGGTGTGTTTCGTTTAATTTGGCTAAACAAATATTAATAGAATACTTAAATGTATAATATTAAAATAAGAAGACGGAAGCCATGTGATCGGGTTGTAAGCAGTTGGTAGCTTTAGTTTTCCCCACTCTAAGTGTTACAACACCCATCCACGTTAACCTATTTCTATTTATTTTTATGTCACTTTTCTGCAAAAACTTGGGTAAAAACGTTTTCATATTCATTCAATATCTGGTACTTAATCGCCCCACACTCGTATAGAATGATTCATTTCATTAGTCTCAAGAAGCAACATTCGTAGCAGCATCATTAGATGTTTCTGTTAGGTGCCTTATTGCGTAGTTATATAGGCCTTACATTGCCACTGTTGCAAAAGTAAAACCTGTTTTAATCTGAAACGATATAACATCTTCTAGATACACGTCTAGATAGTACCGTGCTATTCCTTAAGAATATATGAAAGACTTTGAGTGAAATGTATCAGACAACGTCACATTTAGGAGCAACTATTTACGCTTAACAGTTGTTTCTTAAAAATTTACTTTTTATGATTTGAATGATTGACTGAAATCACTAACATAGAGACGAGTTTTGTGCCCGTTTATTGCCTTTTTACTATTGAGATAATCTGCCCTCCTAGAAATAATAAGCCTCATGAAGGATGTATTTAAATTAAATTATAAATCTATTGAAAACCCTTCGATCTGTTTTTGCTGTATTCATATACGAGTAAACAAATATAAGATTAAACTGTGTAACATTAGATTCTGGTTTCTTGTAAAGAGCAATCAAAAAGTGTTGGTTGCAAAAAAAGGGAGTTTTGATATAAATAACATCACAGTATCACCTTCTTAACAATACCAACTTTGTGACATCTGTCGATGTTTTTATTTCCCATTTATTCATTTTTTCTTATAGCCTATCAGGTTCGATTGTCTACACATAATTTCATTTTATAGTTTACTATTTGGATACATCTGATCATCAAGTGTTGGAATTTACGATGATAAGAGCTGTTAGAATTTCGTACGAAATGGACTCCTCGATTTTAAATTTACGTAGATTTCAAATTGAAGCAAGACGATTGTTATGTGGTCGGTGTTATATTGCTAGTACAACATTAAACACAAATAATATATTCAACATTATTAATGACTATTTTTAAATAAATAAAACTTCTAAACCACAAATAACTTTTATTAACTCTTAGTTAGTTGTATTTTTTAAATACCTCTGAAGATGATTGCTGTGCAATTGAAATGTACATAAGGTTTAAATAAAAGTTATTTGTGGCTTGGAGGTTTTATTTATTTAAAAATTAACATTACGCCACAGTTGCTTCACACAGTTATATTATTAATGATATTTATTTTTTGAGGGTCGGGTCATCAAAAATCGTCGTTTACACTAAAACTGTTCGCTTGCTGCCACTTGTATTTTTAAATAGATAACTCTTTTTCCAATCTTTAGCCATTCATGTAACCATTTAGACAAGTTTTAAAATGACCTAAATTAACTCACTATCAGCTAATTAGATTGGTTGTAACTCACTATCAGGATTGTAAAATATGAGAGTGAAAATTATAACTAGCATTATGATCAATATTTTATTGACATCAATATCTTAGACATCTAAGATAACCATTAAGGTTTATTATAAATTCGAATACTCTACATATCTACACTCAAACGTAATGTTTAGATTTAAAAGTGCACGAGAATTAAATAATAAATTACCTCTATCCCTTATTACTAAAACATTGGTTCGTTTTTCAAAAAGTAATTCTTACAAATTCACATTTGACTGTAGTTTTAAAATATTTTTTGGCAAGTATTTTATTTTAATTCCAAGCTGTTTTATATTTTTCTAAGGCGATTCGTTATTATGATGACTAATAATTATTGGGTACGTTATTATAGCTAATAGACAGGGAAGACTCGCGGACAATAGATATGGTAAGGGAGAGATGTAAATACCCTTGTTATTTGAGATAAAGAAGAATAATGGCATTAAGTAAACAGGTTTTGTAGCGGAAGTAGTCTAGCTTTTTACTTGGAAATATAGAAACCTGATACCTGAATTTCATGTTTGGAAAAGCTTGCAGAAATTCGTTTTTTATAGAGTTTAAATTTAACTTAAGTAACTTAAATAGCTTATTTACTTTAAAAGTGGTTATCACTTCTTAATTGACAGAAACAATAAGTAAATAAAACACTCTAGTATAAGTTGCACATAAAACAATATTCTTACAACAAAGAAGTCTTTATTGTTGTCAGACATGTTTCAGCAACTACGTTGTCATCATGTTAAACTGCTCTAGTTTTACAATTTAGCCTGACATCTGATGAATAAATCTATCAGGTGCCTATGTGTGGACCAAGTGTGGTGTAATTTTTAATTATAAATAAATAAATAGTCTTAAACCACAACATTTTTTATTAATGTCCTGATGAACATTTAAATCATCTGAAGAAGATTACTTTGCAATCGAAACGTACATCAAAACATAAACAAAATGTTTTTGTGGTTTAATAGGTTTATTTATAATATCAGGTAGCTAAATTTTATAATTTACTTTGTAGTTATGGCAGGATAAACTATACAAACTGTATTTACTCACTGATGACGTGATCAAAACATGTCTGACACTTCATTGTGTAAGAATTCATTTCGTTTTCTTGTATAAATTATACAGGACAGTATATAAATCTCACAAATCAGGAATTAAGTAAATAAAAGAATTGCAAAATATATTCTAAAAAAGTTCGAAACTTATATACGTAATTCATAATACTGATCATAAGCCAATATAATGTTGTCATTGATAGAAACAATTCACTTTAAAATAATATATGAATAACCTTCTATCTTAATAGAAATATTAAATTTTTCTCGTTAAATACGAGAAAGCGAGAGTTGCGTATGGAGGAGACGAACAAACTAATAAATTATTTTACATCCGAAATTATTTAAAGTAAGGAAATATCTGTTTTTAATCCAGTCGGCTTATCCAATCTCGGTGGACACAATACCAGAGGAAAGACAGACAGTCCTGAGATAACATAATCTCTTGGAACACCGAAGTCATTAACGATTATAGAATTCTCGCAATACTAATGGCTTTATTATCACCTCAAGGAGATAGGGGACATTCCTTAAACCTTCATATGTAGAAGAATAAAATAAACCTGCCATAACCAATTAGGGAAAATTTTGTCTCCGGAATATTTCGCTTGTAAAACTTCCGTTTTAGAAAATTTAAGTGATGTGTGAAAGACATGCTTCGTAGTGCTTCGAACCGATATGGTTTATTTACGTGTATAAATGCAAAAGCAATGTTTTTCAATTAATCAAAACTAATGTAACTACCAAATTTAATGCAAAGGCTTAAGCCTGCGTACTTAAAATTAATTGTTAAAGTTTTAAAAGAACGTGAAATCTAAATATTGAAAAGTAAAAACCAACAAAGGATTTTACAGAAAAAAAACCTGAGTAGTTGTTTCCAATAGTTTTGATAATAACATCGTAGGCAATAAAATTTAGAAACAATGTATAAAAGTCTTCTGTTTTTACTGCTCTAGCAAGAGGTATCCCCAGTAACTTGCTAAGCAGGCTATTTATTGCTGCTGTTTTGTAAGTTATGTTAAAATAATGTTTGCCTACTTATACGTGATTCTCGTTAAAATTGTAGTAATACTCGAGCTAGCGATTACTTCACCAGCTTTTTTCGTTTACTCAAATTTATTTTAAATGCTGCAAAACATGAAATACGTAGGCTACTCAATAAACGCTATACAAACATAAACTTATATTTAAAATACACTCGTATGTCAGCTAATCCGTTAGTATTACCCTAATATGCTATGCCATATTACAATAAATACATTCCTTTAGTACATTGTACACATAGAGCCTACACATTAGTTGTACACATACCTAAAATTATCCCATAAGAGACATTTGGTTATAAACAAGTAATGAAAAAAGCATCAAGTCAATTCCTACTTGAATCAAGAAAGACAACTTTTATTTTAGTTCCTTTCTTATTTTATAATTACAAATAATATAAATATGTAGGGCTATGTATATATGACAGAATAACAATATTAAGTGCCAAATAAAAGTCAATTTCTTTTGCAGTTTTTCATTTTCCTTTCTATGTAGGATGTTGTACTATTATTTTTGTTTGTTACTATTTATATGCTTTCTTTTTTTTGTCTAGCTACTTTTCGCCTTCCTTTCGCGTTGTCCGTTTGTGAAGCAAAGTTAATCCAGTTAGTTTGTTTATTTTATTCTTTTAATTAATTTTAAATCATAGAGCATTATTTATGATATTGTGTGGTAACCATGGCAACAATTTAAGATTGTGCAGTGACGGTTTCGACGAGAAATACATTTCTAGCCGTGGGAAAGTTGGCACAGTGGAATAGCGCTAGACTTCGAACTTGAAGATACTCGGTTCGAATCCGATCTAAACTTTCCATTTTTTTTATATTTAAATTATTGAATAAATATTTGAAAACACTGTATTTACATCAATTGTCATCCACTATAAGTTAATAGAAATGTATTTGAACTTGATTAGATAAATAAAATACCTATATTGTTAACGATTGAAAATTAGTACAAGATACGTAAGCTGTAAAGAGAGTTTGAGGTAATAGAAGGAATTAAAAAAAGAAGTTGCGTTTTCTAATGTACAGTATACGATAAATAAAGTGATATTATGTACTACTGGCTGTTTCTAATTTGTAAAATAGGAATATAGTAATTGAATGTAGAATGTATTAGTACTTTGTTTTAAAAAGAACATTCCCACTGTAGTATTCTATGTCCTTTTGCCTATCATTCTGGTTATGGCGGTATTTTTTTTCAAATTCGTTAAACGAGCAATTTTATTTTGTCAAAAAATCAATTTTATTTATGGTTTGCAATCTTTAAAATCATTTTATTCTTTATTAAAATGAATTTATTAGTAACAGATTTAACGATATTTTATTGGTGTTCCATAAAAAAGTACCTTTATCCGCATTGATGATTCTCTTAATAATTATTATATTTTTAAAAAAATACAAAAATTTTATATGTAGACCCTAATACTGAATATTTTTTTTTGTTTTATTCATTATTCACGTAAATAAAAATGTATTCAGATGCAGGCAAACTACAACCTAATACATAAAATTTAATATATGAAATTTACGATCATTATAATAGCTTAAATAGAAACTTTCGTAACATTTTTTTAATTCGTAATTAAATGTCTAAAGTAGGCCTATAACTTTTAATATATGATTCTATCCGTCAATAGAGACCAGTTTTTGAGAGACCTCGATTAGTTATGTGTTACCATATAGGCCTACATTATAAACAAATGCTTCCATTACATGAATTGGGGTTTTAATTGAACGTATACAAAACACCAGGTCTATAGGCCTAAATTTTAAAAAGCCACGATTACGAGGAAGTGTAAGAGCACGTTTAGATGTATAGACACAACAACATCCATTCCATAACTTTTAAAAATGTACTACAAGTAAAATTTGTAGCATGTCCTCTCAACTTTTTAGGAGTAGACTATAGATGTGTAGAACTGACATCAGAACGTAGCATAAACAAAATATTTCCCAATACACAAGCTGATGATGTGTTTAGCCATGTTTTAAAATGTTCAATGCAAAAAGCTGAAATAGCCCTTTAATAGGTTTTATAGGCTTTCAAAATTCTTGGCAATTAATTGCCTTGTCTGCAATTGTAGTGTTTAGGATCTAACCCGTGTAGGGTTGTTTGCTTATCGGACAAGTGTAAGAACAAGCAGACGGTAAGTCAACTGGTCGAAAGTTAGGTGTGTAAGAGGCTAATTTTAAACCGACGTCAGGTTTTGTGAAACTGTCGTTGATTTAATGCTATCTTAAGCCTAGTCTAGACGTTGAAGGCAGGTCGATGGAAGGTGCCATCAAAAACGCTTTGCCAGTGTTTGAAAACTGGGGAAACTCTATTCCCATCAAAATTAAAATTAAATCAGGTATTTTTAAATTTAATTTGAGTTACGTTTTTTACCTACCAACTCGTACTGCAAATTCCATACTGAAAATTTAATTTTACTCTTGATTCCGTGCCTCATTAAAATTAAAATATTGAAATTTATAAACAATTTGTTTGGAGATTGATCGGAACTAATAGTAAATATTACAATTAACGTAAATGAATTTCGTTTATTCTAAAGACGAAACTACGAATACAGTTAATTCATTCGGTTCCAAAATAAAGTTGCATTCGAATGTAAAATATTAAAATAAATGTTTTTTAATCAAAAATTTACATTTGGGCTAAGCAAAGACAAGAAATGAAATATTAATTAAAATTATTACGTAATTTTTCAAATCGTTATTCGCGTAAAGAGAATTCTGCACGTAAACGTTTAATTAAGAAATTAGGCCTACGTTACTATATCTAATATAGCAATCTTCGTTACTTTGCAACTCATAAATACAGTTAGAGTACGATTCTTTGGTGTAGGGAAGGTAATACATTTCTTAACTAAACTACCTTTAAAACGTTAGTGACTTCTTGAAGTCGATAGTTTAAGGATGGCTTCTATAGCCTATTTATAGAGTTTTCTAGCATGTTTTAGTTAAAAAATAAACATAATTTCATAATTCCTTATTCAATGGAAGGTAAACATAATTGTATGTTACTTTATACATGATTTTGACCCTTCACATTATTTCGTATTCGTTAAAGTAATTAGCGAGACGTGGAAGCAAACTTGAGTATGGTGGGGGTAGCACCATTCGCGTGAATAGGCACATTGACAGTCTTCACGATGAACGGAATCTAGTAGGCATACCAACACATTGCTAGCTATATATTTGTATCTTCGCTTGTGTAAAACCTGATGATTCTTTTAAGAAAAATGATTTAAAAGAATGATGATTTAAAATGATATCCCGGCAATGTGTATATGATTTACAAGATATGGAAGGAGTAAAAAGTGAGTAAAACGAGATAATAGTGTTCTTTAACCTATTTTGGTTTTTTAATATGTTATACAACTTACTATTAGTGTAGACCTAACGACTGTTGAAATAATGTTGCGAAAGTTAAACGATATATAGTTTTTAGTTAAATTGATTATAAACGACATTATAAACGTTGATTATAAAGATACTTTAGAGTCAATGTTACCTGTCATGTAGAAATTCCTCAGGAACATAAGGGAAATAAAAAATCTTGTCTTGAGATTCCAAAATTGAAATAATTTTAAAAGTACGAAATTAGCTAACTATGGAATCACAAAACAATCTACATCGTCAAGAAAATAAATATGGGCCTACGCTAACCGATTGATCTGTGAATGGACTCCACTTGTGTCGGGGATGTAACTCATACAATGTTTTCCAATCATGACTAAAATGAGTACATTTTAAAGGTAACAAGATGGCGGCCACCTCACATATTATTCGATTAGCCTTCTTAAGGAAATTTATTATTATTTTTTTATGACCAAAAAATTTCTGTTTTTATAGCTTGATTTATTTTTACAATTTTTAATTTTTTTTTTTAATATTTCTATGCTTTATCAAATTTGAAATAATAATTATATGGACTTTATGACATTCCTATTAAAATTAGCTGCATGAAAATAGTTTGAGGATTACATAAAAAAATACTACAATTACAAAAATTAAAAATTTTGAAGTAAAGTGAAATTATTCCACTCAAAACTGTATACACTCAAGAAAACCGTAGTCTACATGCGCTAACCGGTTGATGTATGAAAGGATCTCCGTTCTATGCAGGCACAATAGACTTTACAAGTACAATACGTGGTCAAGTGATACGTTTAGCTTAAAGATCACAAAATAAAGCGGCCACGTCACTCTTCAAACGATTACCCAAGCTTAAAAATTAATTATATTTTCTATAACCAAACCTTGTAAACTACTCATATTATAATAAGGTTATACATAAATACTTTGACAGTGATCTGTTTTATAACTATACCTAAACAACAAAGTGTTTTAACGAGTAATGTTAATTTGTTATATTTTCATTTTTTGTTTGTATCAATAAATTTATTATTTTCCTTGTGTTCTTGAGGATTTTTACATATCCGAAAGAATAGTTTATTGCGATATCAATATTGATAGAATTAACACATTTTTTCATGGCATTAACACAGTTTTTCATGGCATTAACACAGTTTTAAACTATTAACACATAACCAGAGTTACTTAGGTCTTCATAGCCTACCCGATTCTAATTCTTTACCGGATGTAATATCAAAGTTATCAGTATGGATTTAGTATGCCGCTTCAAAACAACCATTTTCATATTTAATCAAAATTCATACTTCATTTTCCCAGAACAAAGCTCTAGATAAATTTGACTTTTCATTAATTATTTGTTTTGTTATATGAACGTCATTCCAATTCCATCTTACTGACAGCTTCTCCATCCCCCACTTGGCTACACTCACCTCAATGTTTGCCTACGAATTGACGCCAAAATAAATTGAACATTTCCAAATAAATTTGCTATATTTGTCATTCGTTCTAAAAAAAAATTCTGTATGCATTCATTATTATGTTTTAGAATTGCTTGAGACAAACGCATTTATAAACGCTAACTGTATAGGCTATATGACCGTTTGGGTATTTTAATCCAATAACATCTAAAAATACTAATGGTTTGTGATGATCGTATTTGAAAAATTTAATTAGAAATTAGGATATAAAAAAATAATAAGAGCATAACTCTCTGATACAGACTGATTTAGAGCGAAAGAGCTACGTGAGTGTGACACAATCTGTGTGTCACGTGTCAATTATCTCCTAGAAAGCACGCCATCCCCACTACATTTCCCCTCAAACAACCGAATAACGAAGGCTGAATGTTTTAATTCATAAAGTAAGAAGCATTATTTATAGGTTGTATAAAAGTTAAAATCAATAATTGCTTCGGATGGATTTGAACCGTTCACGATGGCTTTCGATTTCTAATCTCCGTTAGTTTGAGACTAAAATTTATGCGTTCTACTTAATTTGGTTTAAAATTACGGTTTAGACGAATTTCTTTTCATCTATTGTTTCTGTTCACACACGATTAAACATTCTATTAGCCTGAAAATAACCATTTTTAACTTAAAAATCACTATACCCTACACTGCTCTTTCAAACAAAATTTTTTGCAATAACACCAAAAATTGAAGAAAGCAGCTTCTTTGAATTCTAAGTTGAAGTTTTGATAGTTCGATTTGAAACCTTAAGCATGCATTTTAAAAGAAGGTAATTTTGAAAAGTTCAAATTATTAATCGCGTTTTTAACAAATCTGAATAAATATAATTAATATTAAACATGAATTAAGTTTAACAAACTATAAAAAAAAATATTAGAATATTATTTGTTAAATTATCTTATTATGTTATTTTAAATATGCACAATATTACTTTGAATTACAAATTAGTCCTATAACTCACAGTTATGTATTTTACTACTTCGTTTTTTGTTTACTTAATTAAACAACAATAACCCTTGCTACAAATATTTAAATACCCTTGATGTACAATTCCCTAACACTGTTAGCCTCATCAGAAGGTTACAAACATACAGTGAGTTTGTAACCTTCTGATGATGCTGATAGTGTTAGTGAAATGTTCATTAAGGGTGTTTAAATATTTGTAGCAAAAATTAACAATAATATTGTTGTTCCCTTATTATAATTACGCTACTGTACACTGTATAGAGTTTGTCTTTCCTTGTTTATAATTATACTATTTATAATCCATCTGTTGTTTTAGATTATAAATATATAAAATCTCTTACAAATAAAAATTAATACCGTAACTTCTTTTCCTTCATAAGACTTATATAATAATATTTTGAAACTGTATTTTTTAATTTTTATTATAATGCGTATGTATCACTTAGTATAACGTTTACAACAGTAAGAAAAATAATAAAGCTTCAATATTATTAAACCGTTTACACTAAAAGTTAGTTTAATTTCGTATTTTCCACAGAATCTTTTAATTAGAAAAAGAAATACACAAATATAATTGTCAAAGATATTTTCTATTTATGCGAATAAACCTAATGCGTTTCAAAGTTCTACAAGCTTCAAAAATTATTTCTAAAATATCTAGTATTATTTTTTTTTTTTTTTGCATGTACACTAAATGTAGTTTTTTTACGAATTTAATGCCTATTGTTTATTTTAGCCAAAATAAAAACACAGGTTAAATAAAATTCCTCAGAAAAGAAATGTTTTTTTTAATGACAAAATTATTACTCCCTTTTGGAAAAATAAATAATTTTCAATTCTAATATTAATTTTACATCACCATTAACTTGATTATTACGCTATTTGAAAACAGAAATCTTAAAATAAAGTTTTTTGAATGAGAACTGTTTAAATTTGTTAGTGTTAACCTTGATATTGCAATTAGTTTTATAGGTTACTAGTCAGTTCAGTCAAAATATTTTACCATTTTTTGACTAGGTTTTTAAAAAGGATTAGATCACTAACATAACCCTCTCCCCGAGACTCACCCCAAGTATATAAAAACAGCATTCGTGGAATAAATATTAATCCACTTATACATTTTTAAATCATTTAATAAATGTGACCTAATATTTATTCCAAACAAATAACACTTTAAACATATATATCTGTATATGTAAACCTGTAGACCTACATCTATAAATATGTTGTTCTTTTTAAAATTTATAAATGGCAAATTGACTTTCTCTCAGGGAGTTTGGTTTAATTTTAAAAAAATTAATTTTAAAAGTGACATTACCTAATAACAATGAAATTAATATACAAATAGGCCTATGAAATTCAATAAATGTAACAAATATATCTCAGAAAGTTGTAAGAACGTAAAAATTAAAGTAGCCCTCAAAGGCCTATGAAATTTGTTTTGTTTTTAAATATATCTCAGAATTTTGAACGTTAAAGTCCAAAAAGACCGATGAAGTTCAACTGATTTTTTTAAAAGTTCAAAACACTTAATTGCATGAAAAACTATTACTGCCATAATTATCTAAAGTTTTAAAAATAGTCTCAATATTAAAATAAAATAATAAAACTTACCTTGTTTCTTGGCCATCTCCTGCTGAGGATTTTGCTGCTGGAATCCGCTCTGCGGATCCATACTCTCTTGGCTCTTCCAGTGAGATGAATACTCTGACTGATACCTCAGCATATCCTCCAAGGTCGAGGATTGCAATGCCCTATTCTTTATAAACGGTCGGTTCCAATGATCCTTTAAATCCTCTTGTTTCACTACCACGTTCATCTGTGAATTAAAGTTGTTGTAATACGTTCTGGTGGAATCCACAAACGATTCGTCGGCACTATGATAATGTTTCATGCTCTGGTACTCTTCCCCTTGAACTAGATTCCCTTGATCCAAATCTAAAAACAACTTGTTCTCTGTCGGTGTCAACCTGTCACTAGTTTCCTCTTCACTAACTGCAGTTAGACTGCTTGTCTGTTCTACCGATTCCGGTAATACTTCACTTTTCTCGGCCATCCCCAACCCTTTTGCTAGAACCAATCAGAAACGTTTATCCTCCTTCCACAGCTCATACAATTGTAGATAAGAACTTGTTTGCTTTTCAATTGGTTTTGAGCAAATATCTGCGACCAGCATTGTTTACAACTTCCGGTCTCCGGTCTTGTAACGGGTTGACAGACTGGATCATCACGTCACCCGTACCTAAACATTTAAACAATAGAAACCGTTAACACAAGTGGTCAGTCAGAATTAAAGCAATATTTTACACATTTAAATAAATAATAGAATTAGGCCTACAGATATAAAACTGTAAAAATATTTGAATCAATTGTACTAAAATGTTTTCTTCTCAAACTCATTAATTGTCAGATAAGCGTTGATTAAAATCTATTAATTGTTATAAAGTAAATATTTATACGTGTTTGAAAATTTTTACAACTTCTTTTATTTTAACCTGAATTAATTTGAACAATGGTGTAGTTCATTTTCTATAGTCGGTAAGATAAATTAGATTTTTTTCTTTAATCTAAGAAAAATGCTGTTTCATAGGCGGTATGCATTTTGAAAAGTTGCTAATTCGTGAATATTTTGTCAGTTACTAGAGTAAAAACATTTGTATAGGGTGTTAAATTCTTCGCTTTATTTCTGTTTCGTCAAATTAAAATATGTTTATTTTTACAACTGCAACCCAAACTTATTTTAAAACTAAAGGTACCGGAAAATCTGTTATTTCTTCTTCTGAAATCGCCTATCTGAAAACAATAGTGTCAAAATACTTGATAAGATTCATTCATATTGTTGTAAAATATGTGTATTTAAAACATAGGCCTATAAGATTCAGAATTAAGTTAGGTTGTGTCATTGAGTAAAATTATTTGGCATTGGCTTAATTTAACCGATAAAAATCATATGAACTCTACGTGATAGTGCATAACCCCAATATATATATTTTAGTAAATAATCCTAAAATAAAAAAAAGTTCTGCTCAAAAAGTTTTTAAGTAGGTCTAAAGCTCAAAATATTCGTCATCATGAAAAAGAAACAATTACATTTAATTTACAAAGTTGAAATATTTTTATGGTCCGAAATTGCGGATAGAAGTAAATAGCAATCAGAAGACAAAAAAATTAATTGTTAAAGAGTATAATAACTATCTTAAAGTAAGTAAAATTTCATATAAAAAGGACGCGATTAAAAATTGGACGAAAGTTGGAAACATTATTCCGATTTTTTCAGGTATTTTTATTGCCTAGGTTAGATTAGGTATCTAGATTGCTTAAGTATCTATCTTTTTATACGACTAGGTTTAGGCTATTTTCTTCTACTGAGTTTTGGCTATATTAGAATCTTCGTTTTAACGTGATGACTATACAACCTTCCTTGAATATCGAAACACAGATCGTCTTTCACTCATAAGCCTACTCGAGATGTAAGAACGACTCATTATTGCATATAGGCCCATATAAAATTTTCTTACTAAAATACGATTTTTGGGATAGAAAACTTTGTGAGTTGCGATTATCGTTCTAAATGATTTACTTGTTTAGTTAACCATAACCCTCGCTTTTTAAACCTAAGATACCTGGAATTCTGTTTTCTATATTATCCGGCAGGAAGGCTTAACCTTTATTGTTTTCATACCGATAGATTTACATTAGTTGATAACGATTTTCCAATTTTTTTCAGAAAATTAAATTCTATACCACAAAACGTGTTTTTAATTCTCGCAAACCAAAATAATTAATTAAATTTTAAAAATACGAATATAATTTCAAAGCGCAAATTAACCTTAAAAACTCAATGTTTCTTTATAAAACAAAACATTATTTTAAGCTAAATAAAATCTTCTATTTATTTTTGCTATCTTACAATATAGTAACAAATAATCCGGCTATAATGGGTATGGGTAATGAGAATCGGTATGGGTAATGGGTTATAACAAAATATGATACTTTGTTAATTCTAATGTCAATTTCAGCAACAGATTAGTGTGTTTTTCTTTTTTTACAATCAAACCAATTCTGACCTATATTTTTTTTTCTTCTGGAACATAATTTTGTAAATAAATAACTCCTCTGTAACAACCTATAGAGGGAAACTTCTTGTGTAAATTAACTTTTTTCACCTCAACTCGATGTCGTTTAAAACGCAAGATCAGAAATAGACCATAGCTACTACTTCACTTCAGCAGAATACACGAATGATGCGTACAACGAATTAAGCGTACACCAGGAATATAGAGAAAGATGCGTACACCAGGAATATTGCGAAAGATGCGTACACCAGGAATATTGAGAAAGATGCGTACACCAGGAATATTGCGAAAGATGCGTAGTCTACAGGATCAAGTTTTGACGGATGACGAGGGTAAGCTATGACGTCAGTACATTGCCATTTCCTTCTAAGTGTAAGTCCAGTGTCATGTGCATAGGTATCGAAGTTTCAGCCTCTTTTGGTAAGTCTCTTTCGATTAAATCGAACTTATCACCTTATCAAACTAATCAGTTAAAAGCAAAGTCACCACTGACAAAGTGGAAACCCTTTTTTGACCCATTTTGACTGGGAAAATCCAAAACATTGAGAGTTATTACCAAAATAGTTTAGGGGTAGATGACCTGGTTTGACAACTGGAGTGTGGTTTGTACGCTTTTTTCGCTTTTCAAGTTTAAGACTTAGCCTCGTCAATTGCTAAGTTTACTCATGTACGCATATTTCGCTGTATGCATCTTTCGCTGTACGCATTGTTCGTGCCACCCTTCAATGATATTCTACTTTACCTTATTAGAAAAAAACATATTTTTGTTATAACCAAATTATCCTAAAGACTCCCAACCAGGCTTAATGCAGAAGAGTTTAGTGATATTTTAGAAAAGATTGCTTGTAAATGTTTTAATGGTTTATTAATCCTCATAGATGCCTGGTTATTTAGGCCTTTTGTAGACATGACTCATCTAAAGACTGGTACTAAATGTTCTCTTTATTGTTTAAAAATCCCCACGATCCTCTGGTTATGTAGGCCTTTTGTAGACATGACTCATCTAAAGACTGGTACTAAATGTTCTCTTTATTGTTTAATAATCCCCACGATCCTCTGGTTATGTAGGCCTTTTGTAGACATGACTCATCTAAAGACTGGTACTAAATGTTCTCTATATTGTTTAATAATACCCATGATCCTCTGGTTATGTAGGCCTTTTGTAGACATGACTCATCTAAAGACTGGTACTAACTGTTCTCTTTATTGTTTAATAATCCCCACAATCCTCTGGTTATGTAGGCCTTTTGTAGACATGACTCATCTAAAGACTGGTACTAAATGTTCTCTTTATTGTTTAATAATCCCCACAATCCTCTGGTTATGTAGGCCTTTTGTAGACATGACTCATCTAAAGACTGGTACTAAATGTTCTCTTTATTGTTTAATAATCCCCACAATCCTCTCGTTATGTAGGCCTTTTGTAGACATGACTCATCTAAAGACTGGTACTAAATGTTCTCTTTATTGTTTAATAATCCCCACAATCCTCTGGTTATGTAGGCCTTTTGTAGACATGACTCATCTAAAGACTGGTACTAAATGTTCTCTTTATTGTTTAATAATCCCCACAATCCTCTGGTTATGTAGGCCTTTTGTAGACATGACTCATCTAAAGACTGGTACTAAATGTTCTCTTTATTGTTTAATAATCCCCACAATCCTCTGGTTATGTAGGCCTTTTGTAGACATGACTCATCTAAAGACTGGTACTAAATGTTCTCTTTATTGTTTAATAATCCCCACGATCCTCTGGTTATGTAGGCCTTTTGTAGACATGACTCATCTAAAGACTGGTACTAAATGTTCTCTTTATTGTTTAATAATCCCCACAATCCTCTGGTTATGTAGGCCTTTTGTAGACATGACTCATCTAAAGACTGGTACTAAATGTTCTCTTTATTGTTTAATAATCCCCACAATCCTCTGGTTATGTAGGCCTTTTGTAGACATGACTCATCTAAATACTGGTACTAAATGTTCTCTTTATTGTTTAATAATCCACACAATCCTCTGGTTATGTAGGCCTTTTGTAGACATGACTCATCTAAAGACTGGTACTAAATGTTCTCTTTATTGTTTAATAATCCCCACGATCCTCTGGTTATGTAGGCCTTTTGTAGACATTACTCATCTAAAGACTGGTACTAAATGTTCTCTTTATTGTTTTCTGGTTATGTAGGCCTTTTGTAGACATGACTCATCTAAAGACTGGTACTAAATGTTATCTTTATTGTTTAATAATCCCCACAATCCTCTGGTTATGTAGGCCTTTTGTAGATATGACTCATCTAAAGACTGGTACTAAATGTTCTCTTTATTGTTTAATAATCCCCACAATCCTCTGGTTATGTAGGCCTTTTGTAGACATGACTCATCTAAAGACTGGTACTAAATGTTCTCTTTATTGTTTAATAATCCCCACAATCATCTGGTTATGTAGGCCTTTTGTAGACATGACTCATCTAAAGACTGGTACTAAATGTTCTCTTTATTGTTTAATAATCCCCACAATCCTCTGGTTATGTAGGCCTTTTGTAGACATGACTCATCTAAAGACTGGTACTAAATGTTCTCTTTATTGTTTAATAATCCCCACAATCCTCTGGTTATGTAGGCCTTTTGTAGACATGACTCATCTAAAGACTGGTACTAAATGTTCTCTTTATTGTTTAATAATCCCCACAATCCTCTGGTTATGTAGGCCTTTTGTAGACATGACTCATCTAAAGACTGGTACTAAATGTTCTCTTTATTGTTTAATAATCCCCACGATCCTCTGGTTATGTAGGCCTTTTGTAGACATGACTCATCTAAAGACTGGTACTAAATGTTCTCTTTATTGTTTTCTGGTTATGTAGGCCTTTTGTAGACATGACTCATCTAAAGACTGGTACTAAATGTTATCTTTATTGTTTAATAATCCCCACAATCCTCTGGTTATGTAGGCCTTTTGTAGATATGACTCATCTAAAGACTGGTACTAAATGTTCTCTTTATTGTTTAATAATCCCCACAATCCTCTGGTTATGTAGGCCTTTTGTAGACATGACGCATCTAAAGACTGGTACTAAATGTTCTCTTTATTGTTTAATAATCCCCACAATCCTCTCGTTATGTAGGCCTTTTGTAGACATGACTCATCTAAAGACTGGTACTAAATGTTCTCTTTATTGTTTAATAATCCCCACAATCCTCTGGTTATGTAGGCCTTTTGTAGACATGACTCATCTAAAGACTGGTACTAAATGTTCTCTTTATTGTTTAATAATCCCCACAATCCTTTGGTTATGTAGGCCTTTTGTATACATGACTCATCTAAAGACTGGTACTAAATGTTCTCTTTATTGTTTAATAATCCCCACAATCCTCTGGTTATGTAGGCCTTTTGTAGACATGACTCATCTAAAGACTGGTACTAAATGTTCTCTTTATTGTTTAATAATCCCCACAATCCTCCGGTTATGTAGGCCTTTTGTAGACATGACTCATCTAAAGACTGGTACTAAATGTTCTCTTTATTGTTTAATAATCCCCACAATCCTCTGGTTATGTAGGCCTTTTGTAGACATGACTCATCTAAAGACTGGTACTAAATGTTCTCTTTATTGTTTAATAATCCCCACAATCCTCTGGTTATGTAGGCCTTTTGTAGACATGACTCATCTAAAGACTAGTACTAAATGTTCTCTTTATTGTTTAATAATCCCCACAATCCTCTGGTTATGTAGGCCTTTTGTAGACATGACTCATCTAAAGACTGGTACTAAATGTTCTCTTTATTGTTTAATAATCCCCACGATCCTCTGGTTATGTAGGCCTTTTGTAGACATGACTCATCTAAAGACTGGTACTAAATGTTCTCTTTATTGTTTTCTGGTTATGTAGGCCTTTTGTAGACATGACTCATCTAAAGACTGGTACTAAATGTTATCTTTATTGTTTAATAATCTCCCCAATCCTCTGGTTATGTAGGCCTTTTGTAGACATGGCTCATCTAAAGACTGGTACTAAATGTTCTCTTTATTGTTTAATAATCCCCACAATCCTCTGGTTATGTAGGCCTTTTGTAGACATGACTCATCTAAAGACTGGTACTAAATGTTCTCTTTATTGTTTAATAATCCCCACAATCCTCTGGTTATGTAGGCCTTTTGTAGACATGACTCATCTAAAGACTGGTACAAAATGTTCTCTTTATTGTTTAATAATCCCCACAATCCTCTGGTTATGTAGGCCTTTTGTAGACATGACTCATCTAAAGACTGGTACTAAATGTTCTCTTTATTGTTTAATAATCCCCACGATCCTCTGGTTATGTAGGCCTTTTGTAGACATGACTCGTCTAAAGACTGGTACTAAATGTTCTCTTTATTGTTTAATAATCCCCACGATCCTCTGGTTATGTAGGCCTTTTGTAGACATGACTCATCTAAAGACTGGTACTAAATGTTCTCTTTATTGTTTAATAATCCCCACGATCCTCTGGTTATGTAGGCCTTTTGTAGACATGACTCATCTAAAGACTGGTACTAAATGTTCTCTTTATTGTTTAATAATCCCCACAATCCTCTGGTTATGTAGGCCTTTTGTAGACATGACTCATCTAAAGACTGGTACTAAATGTTCTCTTTATTGTTTAATAATCCCTACAATCCTCTGGTTATGTAGGCCTTTTGTAGACATGACTCATCTAAAGACTGGTACTAAATGTTCTCTTTATTGTTTAATAATCCCCACGATCCTCTGGTTATGTAGGTCTATATAGAGATGAGCATTAACTAACTGCAGTCTGAAATTATAGTTTACTACAGGACTATCATTATTTATGGGAACAAAATGTGAAATAAATTTCCCTTATATAGCAGTTGTCTAACCATGGCTTTCATATTACATGTCACGGAATTTAAAAACGAAATGTCTTAGCTGTGTCAAAAGTACAAATAATTTTGATGCATTTTAAAATAAATTTACGAGCCAATTGAAAAGTAAAATATTCGTACCTATAGTAAAATTTGGGATTAGCTAGTGAGCAAAGGTATTAATTAAATTATGACCAACTTTAACTCGCAATCAATATTCCATTATCTCATACACTTTTCTATGACACGGTCATAGATTATCAGTGAGTGTAACTACACAAAAACTATCCTATACATAGATGAGATTTTATGAAGTTATTCTCACATATTATTATGACTTCTCATTGAATTACCTATGAGATAATAAATTATTATTGTTTGAGAGTTGGGATTCGTTATGACTTAAGTATAACGTTCTTAAGCGCTATTATAAATGGGAGTGTCAAAGCCAAATATACGGCCTAATATAGACTAATCTCCTTCCTATAATAATTAGCCTATGTGTAGGTCCTATAAGATACTTGTTATAATAAATAATTAGATTATAGTGTGATAAAAACTACGTCATTGCACATGTTTTAAATAAATAATTATGTTTAAACAAATTATTAATTATATCTTTAATAAATAATTATCTTTTTTTTGTAACCTTATAGAACATGGCTCCTGTTATTTGACATTATGAATCCGAAGTAGCAATCACATATATTTTTTTTTATTTGAGTTTTTTAATTATACTATAAAACCGATACATACATTTGGTAGCATACTCATACTACATTTCAGTACTCATTTGTTTTAATGGGCTGAACTAATTTACCCAATAAGTACCTCATTCATGTGATGCATAGAAATAGCAGTTCTTACTTAATTGTAAGGGATAAACTGTGTTTTAAGTAGCCTACTCGTTATTAGAAGTAATTTTTGCGAACAAAATTCCAAACTTCTTGTAGTACTTTACTATCTTACCAACAAAAATAAACATAAGAACAAATAAAAAGGAAAATCCTCTGCTGAAAAATATTTCATTTATAACAAATCAAAAAAATCTCTAATTTCAAAAGTCTTTCTAAACAGCTTTTACCTTTGTAAAAATCGTATCAAATTGAAATACAGTTAACCTGTTCTCATTAAAATTGAGGAAATGATGAATATAATTAACGTTTTTGAAGAAAAATTCAGATTACTGGAAAGTATGGATTGCTCATGAAACTATAAACCTTACTGCCATACAAGGAAAATGTATAAGGAAGTAATAACTAGTAAATAATTAAAATGTTTTGAAGATAAATTGACACAAGAGCTAAAGAATCTTTTACCTGAATTTCAATCGGGGAGATGTAAAATCCAAAGAAACAAATTTTTTAAATTTAAAGATATGCCATTACTTGAAGAGAAGTCTTTTTATAAACTATTGGTGTCATATTATTAACTGAAAAAACAGGGTCCGGCCTCAGGGCAAAGGTCAAAGTTTGTGTTATTGTTGACAGTTGTGCCCCAGAGTTGCACTGGAATTTTGGGTTACTCACAAATCAAACATCCAGACAGTTGTGTAAGTATACACAACTGGGATAAAAATAAATAAGTAAAAGGTCCAAATAGAATTCTTTCAGATTGTCAATTTGTTAAGCATTTATTGGCGCAACAGGATACCCCTTTTGAGTCACGGGACATGGATGTGAATTTCAAAATAGCATATTAATAGAAAGCATACAGTTATAAAAAAGCCAGACACATTGCACAAATTCATCTTTTTTGAAAAATAATAATTTTCATTAAAAAATTTGATAAAATTTCAAATTTGAATTTGTAATGGTAACACAATTGTGTTTTTTTGTTAATATGTTGATTCCCTCTTCACTTGAGCTACTAGTTCACCGAAAAAGTAGTAAATATTTTACAACTTGTCTTTAGTAGCTCGATTTGACAATGGGACACAGCTCCCGAAACGGCTGTCCTTCAAAAATATAAATGAGTGCTACTATAGACAAGTTGTTAAATATTTAAAAGTGTTTTTGTGAAAAATGTTTGTTTATACGCTATGAAATAATTTGTCTTTAAAGTACAATTTTGACAACATTTTTACTTATTAAAAGAGACACTGACATGATACTGTTTATAATATTGCAGCACTTATATCTTATATATTCTTCCTAATAAGTATCTGGTTTAGCAAACAAAAGATTTTTTTGTAGTTTTAGGGTCGCCATACGGTATGAATATAATGCCTACGTATTGTAGAAAAGGATTGTAAATATATGTACGATTGAGGTGGCAGCATAAAACTCCCTGGTAAAGGATGTAGGATGGATCAAGACGTCCCCTTTACACAGGCTCTATATGTAAAATAGATTCACTCTGTCGCGGTCATCAAGAGGTGTCAACATCCCCTTATAAGAAGAAGATTAATCAATGAGAGATAGACCTAGTCAGGAACAGAGTCAAAATTAATTATTTAATTAATTATTTCCTTGTGCTAGAAACAGGAAATAAATATAGCGTTGTGTGGGCAAGTAGGTCTATATTAAGAAGCCCTGTTGGCAACCGGATTGCAGAGAGGTTTCTGCGTTTCATATTCCGAACTACATGTTGCAAGCAAACGCCTCATATAATGAGCAGTAGGACGCTTTTAAAGATTTTCACAGCAAAAGAGAAGTCATGCGTATTTTACGTAAGATAACTGTACATGGTTTAGAAACTTCCGTTTTCATTAGCTATTGAACTACGTGTTATTATATATATTATCGTATTTCAACACAATGCTTTATTTGTCTTTGAGAAAAATAAAATGTATTTTCGTTACTTTGAGAAACACTGACATTTGTGGGAATTTATAATTTTTTCTCTATTTATTAAAAATTGTAGAAATGACATATTCAAAATGCACTTTTTCTTTTTTATTTATTCATTTCTCGTTCTTAAATATTATTTTGAAAAACACAATGAAAAAATTATGTCATTATAGAAATCCGTTTTAAAAGTTATTTTATTCGTTTGACTAAATCTCTCATTTACTACATCAAATACTATAACAATCGTTCAATTCGTAGTGATGTTACTACTTATACCGCCCCTATTTAGTTACTAGCTACTTATTTCTACAACGCATATTGTTTGGTTGCTTGGCATTTATGAAAAGTTAATTTTGCCTCACAGATATGTAAAATAATTGTGTACACAGATTTTAAAGGCTAAATACAAACCAAAAATATTAATCGTGATTCTTTTATCATTGCTGTTTAGACGTTAGCGAAGAATTACAGTTGTTCTATGGGCATATTATCACAACTATGAAAGAGTCCATGGTTTATATTATTCTTTTCTTTCAACTGGATGCAACTGTGCGGATTCATTGATGAAAATATATATTTGTCGAATTATTAAAAATAATTATTTCTTAAACTTACCAAACTTAATCATTCACAGAGGTCAATATTATTATCAACCACACTTTATGAACAATAAATAGTATAAAATTTAGGTAAAACGAATAATACACAATGGAAGCAAAAAATTAATAAAATAACTCGTGAGTGGGTACTTGTTTCAAGCGATGGTAACAGTGAACCATTTTTATGAACGTTACAATTTTATAGTTAAGAAAGTTTCAATTTGTTGCTTGGGGGATCAGACGCATGAGATGCAAGCTTAAGCTTAATAAAATCAAAACTTAAATATGTTTCTATAATTTGAATAGTGACTATCTTGAAAATATTGTCAATAAACTAAATACACGAACTAAATCCATGCTGAGAGAGGGGGTGCATTTGCAGCAAACGCATGAGAAATAGGCCTAAAACTAATTAAATCAAAAATATAAATATGTTTCTACATTTTGAATAGTGACTATGTAGAAAATATTGTCACTAAACTGAATACACGAGCTAAATCCATGCTAGGTGTTGCATTTGTAGCAAATGCATGAGAAATAGGCCTAAAACTAATTAAATCAAAAATATAAATATGTTTCTACATTTTGAATAGTGACTATGTAGAAAATATTGTCACTAAACTGAATACACGAGCTAAATCCATGCTAGGTGTTGCATTTGTAGCAAACGCATGAGAAATAGGCCTAAAACTAATTAAATCAAAAATATAAATATGTTTCTACATTTTGAATAGTGACTATGTAGAAAATATTGTCATTAAACTGAATACACGAGCTAAATCCATGCTAGGTGTTGCATTTGCAGCAAATGCATGAGAAATAGGCCTAAAATTAATTAAATCAAAAATATAAATATGTTTCTACATTTTGAATAGTGACTATGTAGAAAATATTGTCACTAAACTGAATTCACGAGCTAAATCCATGCTAGGTGTTGCATTTGCAGCAAATGCTTGAGAAATAGGCCTAAAATTATTTAAATCAAAAATATAAATATGTTTCTACATTTTGAATAGTGACTATGTAGAAAATATTGTCATTAAACTGAATACACGAGCTAAATCCATACTAGGTGTTGCATTTGCAGCAAATGCTTGAGAAATAGGCCTAAAATTAATTAAATAAAAAATATAAATATGTTTCTACATTTTGAATAGTGACTATGTAGAAAATATTGTCACTTAACTGAATACACGAGCTAAATCCATGCTAGGTGTTGCATCTGCAGCAAATGCATGAGAAATAGGCCTAAAACTAATTAAATCAAAAATATAAATATGTTTCTACATTTTGAATAGTGACTATGTAGAAAATATTGTCACTTAACTGAATACACGAGCTAAATCCATGCTAGGTGTTGCATCTGCAGCAAATGCATGAGAAATAGGCCTAAAACTAATTAAATCAAAAATATAAATATGTTTCTACATTTTGAATGGTGACTATGTAGAAAATATTGTCACTTAACTGAATACACGAGCTAAATCCATGCTAGGTGTTGCATCTGCAGCAAATGCATGAGAAATAGGCCTAAAACTAATTAAATCAAAAATATAAATATGTTTCTACATTTTGAATGGTGACTATGTAGAAAATATTGTCACTTAACTGAATACACGAGCTAAATCCATGCAAGGTGTTGCATCTGCAGCAAATGCTTGAGAAATAGGCCTAAAACTAATTAAATCAAAAATATAAATATGTTTCTACATTTTGAATAGTGACTATGTAGAAAATATTGTCACTAAACTGAATACACGAACTAAATCCATGCAAGGTGTTGCATCTGCAGCAAATGCTTGAGAAATAGGCCTAAAACTAATTAAATCAAAAATATAAATATGTTTCTACATTTTGAATAGTGACTATGTAGAAAATATTGTCACTAAACTGAATACACGAACTAAATCCATGCAAGGTGTTGCATCTGCAGCAAATGCTTGAGAAATAGGCCTAAAATTAATTAAATCAAATATATAAATATGTTTCTACATTTTGAATAGTGACTATGTAGAAAATATTGTCACTTAACTGAATACACGAACTAAATCCATGCTATGTGTTGCATTTGCAGCAAATGCATGAGAAATAGGCCTAAAATTAATTAAATCAAAAATATAAATATGTTTCTACATTTTGAATAGTGACTATGTAGAAAATATTGTCACTAAACTGAATACACGAACTAAATCCATACTAGGTGGTGCATTTGCAGCAGATGTATGACATAGGCCTAATTAAACCAAAATGTAAATATATATCTACTCCTTCAATAGTGACTATCTTGAAAATATTGTCACTAAACTGAATACAAGGAACAGAACCTACACTGTCTCTTTTTTTATAAATAATTACTTATCTATTAAGTTCAGCCAATAATATGTTAATAATAAGTTTAATGCAAAACTTACAGCCAAAAACTTCGAGCAAGACAAAACCTTAAAAAGTTTTTAGTAATTTAAAAAAAAGACCTTAAAAAATCTTTGAGAAAATGTAACCTATATTTTCACAAGAGCGTGAAAATAAAAAAAAATATTCTATAACAATATGAAAATAAAATTTTAAAAACGTGAGTCTTCATCAAGGTTAAGATGTTTTAACCTTTTTGAACCTTCTCGTTAAGTGAATATCGCTAGTTCGTGGTTTTCAATTATTCTTAAGTTTCTATTTTCAGTTTTATAGAAATAAGTCAAACAACATCTTCACAGTAGTTTATTATTTCATGCCTAAATTGTACGAGACAATCCTGATAACTAAACTGTGATAATAATATTAAACCTTAATTTATAAATTGCATTTATTTTAAAATTGAATCCCACGTACCAATAAATAGGTTTACGTATTTATTTTCTTTCTAGCTTATGAGACCCCGATTAAAGCATTAAGTTAGTGATTAATGGAGGCAATTTTTTTTGTTTATAAAACACCCAATTCAGAAGTTTTCATTCTACTTGGGTGTGTATAGCCAATGGAAACATATTTTCCTTTTAACAAATAAATATATTTAGAAGAATATTTCTTTTGGGCAAGGGCGACTTCAGAATTTCATATTGGGTTAAATCACCTGCAACTGTTGTCTAACTAACAAACTCTTAGGCCGGCCTCACACTGCTACTATCATGTTCAAACGAAACATTTTGTTTGCGGCAGGCTGAAAAGTTCGGGAATACGTGGAAGTAAGTGTTGGGGCGCACACCTAGCCGGGCAGAAACAAACCGCCCGCCTTTCAGTGTTCGTCCATGTTTGGCTCCTTCTTGTTTGAAGCAAACAAAGTAAGTACGTATTTTCCTCTCTATTTTCAATAGTTAATCAATTTTGCATAAATTATAACGCGAATTTAATGATGTGTAATATTGTATAGATGGATTGTGACGCCAAAAAATTAGTCGCTGCCGTCGAAGCACGTCCTGTCATCTATAGTTTCAAATTGAAAGAGTACAAACACAGAAATTTAGTTGCAAAAGGAAACCTATTTCCAATTTTTTTGCAAAACAAAATTCGCAATTCCTATAATAGGGCTTTGCGCGAGAACGAATGCCAGCCATCTGGGAGTAAAGGAACTAAAAGAAAGAAGTGGTACATGATGGATGGTTTAAAAATAAAAAAGCTTTGTCACAAAGGAGTAACAATCTCGTCGTCAGATGGCATTTTTAGTCAAACTGAAAATGCATTGCTAGGGTAAGAAAGTAAACAGTACGGTCGTTTTTGAGAAAACTCTTTAAAGAGCACTTCCAAGAATTTCATAATTCCGCCGAAAATGTTTTGTTGTGTTTGTGCAAGTGCGCCGAGAGACTGAAGGCAAGCAATCATGACTGGTTAAGTGGGTAGATCTAACGGGTTTAAACATCCCGTGAAAAGTAGGGTTCCCTGATTTCTTCCTCGAAAACATTTTAAAATTAAATTGAGTAGTTAACGTAATAACAATAGAAATATAACATGCAAAATATAAATTATTATTATTTTTTTTTAATTTTATATTAGAAGGAGGTGCCTAAAATTAAAAGAAAGTAAAAATGAGGAATTAGAGTAACAAAAAATTAATTTTAAAAGTATTTTATTTCATTTTTTTTGGACATGTATTTCAACATTTACTTTGGACATTCGCCTTACTTAGTGTGGAACATCCGAACAACAATAACAATAGCGCTGTACACAAAGAGTGGTTTAGTTCTCGATCTTCTCAAAATCTTTTATTCCTAACCAAAACTTGCATCAATTTATTTATTTAATATTTTTTTTTTTTTTGTAAATTTATAGCGAGTAGCCATTGTGACTATTATCGCCTACGAAAACTAGTAAAGGATTCTGAATATTGGAAGGATAGGCCCTATAAGGTAAGAGTATAAACTTTCCTAATAGATGTCGTAGGTGGGATAAAATGTCATCCTGTGTGCAAAGTAAACCTACTCACTGTCAAGGTTAAAAATAGATATTTGATCACGGGTAAATATTACCGTAAAGAAGCATCGTATGTTCATACTAAGATAACAAGTCTTTTAACCAAACGTTTTCTATTTCACCTAAGTATAAACTTTAAGACACCACTTTGTGTGAAAAAATTATTTTTTTGCTAAGCTATATTTAGACCGCTTCGTGGAAGGGCTCCGTACTGGTTCCGCCACCGCCCTTAGGCGTTATTGCAACATACGCCTTACGCTTGCGTTTTGTACCGAAGGCAAAGCGGCTACAGTAGTTTAGTTTTTCTGCCGGCGTAATCTGGAAAAATATTTCTGACATTTGCCAATTCTGAATAGCCTCATTGATCACTTAATATAAAGTTGAACTGTAAACCAGTAGTATTTGAATATAGACTGTATTTCAATATTTCAACATTTATTAAATTTAGACTACATATTTAACTTTTCAAGTGTGTTTAAATTAAGCCGAAAAATTTTAGATATAAACACAGCCTATTACCACTTGAACAACGTATTAAATTACTTTTGGTAGGCCTAATTTATATTTATTTAACCAATTGGAAGAAATTTGTTTTTTATAAAGGTAAATAATGTTTAATATGCGAGTTAAATAAATAGGCCTATATTTGTTTTAAAAACCACGTTCCGTTAACTATTTATGACCGCGATAGAAGACAACAGTTTACTTGTCGAAACGTTATTGTTTGAATAATTTTATTTGCAACGCATATCAACCGTTATTTTTCTTAAAACTAGTACTTTGCACAATTATTACATAATGTAAAATAAGTATATGTAATACATGTTCTCTTTAAATGCAAACCACTGTAGACGTAAATTTACTGAGGCCGATATAAATGGCTCAGTCCTTTTACATGAGTTGTAAGAGTGGGTCGGGAAAAATGTTTAAGAGTTCAACGAAAAACAGTGTATTATGAAAATATGTGCCCTGCACAGTGAGCTGATTACATTGATTTCATGCAATCATCGCAACTTCGTTAAGACATCGACAAATAAGTCTTAGTCTATCGTCTGAAGGCCTACCTCATATTTTGTGATAACAGGTGACATGTTTCAGAGAATTGTTATCTAAAAATATTTCAACCCGTTTTGTCAAATAAAACTTTTTTTAAATTGAAAAAAGGTAAATTTTGTCATTTGCATGGTGAATTCTACCCATAAAATATTTTGTATATATGAAATTTTAAATTCATCTTATTTTTAAGAAGAAAGAGACAAAATAGAAAAATTGTTTTTCGATTAATTAGGCCACACAATCACATGTAATAGAGTTGATAATTTTACAAAAATAAGAAACTAGTCTAGATATTAAAATTGAGAATTATCTCAAGTTATTTATGAGTTATGGTTTAACCTTTCTGTATACCGTATGCGCCAAAATAAACAATACTGAAAATGTATGAGCTGTAATTACCTATTCAATCAGCTGTGTCAAATTTTGATTGCGCCGCGTATTCCTCTTGACGTATTTCATTTGAGGTTAGTTTTTGCTGACGTGTGCTAACTACTGTAGAATAAATTTTTATCCTAGAGCACTATTTTCCCTCATCTGGAATTGGAAGTGCGGGTGGCCCAAGCTTGTCATACACTCCATTACGTTTTCAGGAACAGTTTCACAAAAACCCAGTAACGCTGTGATTATTACTGTTGTTGAAAAATTTCGAAAACCAGGTAGTGTTTGATACAGCGGAAGGGTTTTCAGGTGGTCCAACTACTGACTGTACAAATGAAAATCACGGGAGAGTGTTGCAACAAGTTTTACAGTCACCGAAAAAAAGGCTAAACCGAACATCTTTAAAACTGAACTCAAGCAATACGTCTGTGAGAAAAATGTTCAAAAACATTACGGGTTTTCACTACAAGATACAAACTGTGTAACCTCTGAACTGTAAAAACAAAACAACCATCGCTCATATGCGTTAGCAATGTGCTATAAAAAATCTGAGTTTTTGAGTGACGTATGGTTTTCGGATGAATGTCATATGCACCTTAGTGCACCATGGTTCCATAAACAAGCAGACAACGTGTTTTATTCAGTTTGGACGCCCTGTCAGAGTTGTGCATTGGCCACAGCATTTGGTGCGCTGTGTCAGGGAGAGGTATAAATTGGTCCATACTTTGTTGTAGACAATAATGGAAATCCTCTTACTGTTAACCGGGATGGATATGGTCATTTTTGGTCGTTTTATTGGAGACCTTAAAAGATATTACTGTGCCCGAAACCTGTATTTTCGTTCACAATGGTTCCAGCAAGATGGCGCAACCAGTCATACTGCATTAAACAACATTGCCTTCCTTCAAAAAAAACTTTTCGCAACCGCCTCAACTCCCGTAGAACAAACTTTCCTTGGTCACCCTACTCCCCCCACCATACATCATCTGACGCCTACGTCGAGGGAATGATGAAGGAGAAGGTTTTCTGTGATGACCCACCCATCACCATCCATCCTACTCCCCTGATCTTACATCATCTGACGCCTACGTCGAGGGAATGATGAAGAAGAAGGTTTTCTGTGATGACCCACCCATCACCATCCATCCTACTCCCCTGATCTTACATCATCTGACGCCTACGTCGAGGGAATGATGAAGGAGAAGGTTTTCTGTGATGACCCACCAATCACCATCCATCCCACTCCCCTGATCTTACATCATCTGACGCCTACGTCGAGGGAATGATGAAGAAGAAGATTTTCTGTAATGACCCACCAATCACCATCGTCCAAATATTTATAGGAAAAACAACTATGTGTATAACGAGCATGAAATAACCCCTCTTCATCAAAATATGGCAAAACGTCAGGAACGGAGTGTTGCCTTAAATTTAATGGAGGTCATATAAAACATATTTATCCCCGAATCTATCCGGCTTAGCTTTTTTTTACTCTGTTGTCTTTTTGTGTTTGTAAAACTATTTTCATGTCATAAAACAAATTCATTAAATGAAAGTCTAATAGTGAGTACATCATCACCATGTGGCCAAGGACTGCGATCCATCAATGCTTTATCAATCAAAACCATATACTATGTTATGAAATTTTCAAATAATTTCTTAATTTTTATCTGATACTGTGTAAAAACTTTAAAATGACTTCAGATATTAGTTTCATATCCGTACACTTACCAAATTTTACTCACACAATGAATTTTATTGAAGATTTATATAAAAAAATATTTTTTATCATATTTTGGGAAAGTTTATTCAATTATTAATTTGATTTGGTGTAGCCTAGGATAATTATGTTGTACTTACCATAAATCCAAAATTTATCCAAAATATGCTATGTATTATTATTTAAATTAACAAAATCCGAAAACTGAATCTTGCCTTTTCAACCATCATGTCACTTTACCACAAAACATAAAGTTAAAAATTTTCATTTTTCCGTGTTTTTTTCACAAATTTAATAAAACAGTTTCTATCACTTATAATAGGCAGATAGAATAACAGTGAATCGTATTTAAAATAAGAAACGTAACTGTTTACTGGTAACTTGGATTACAGAATACAAAGAAAATTCCACTATCTTTATTCTTATTGGAAGACTAAAATAATAACTCTTTAAAACTTTTACTTTTATTTAAGTATAATATGAGTTTTTATTTTTGTGAGTTTTGTTTCAAACTGATCGAAAGCTTTTTCATTTTTAAGTAAATACACATTCAATTTATGACAAAAGTCAATTTACTACATAGTTACAATTAATTATAGTTTGATTACCGATATGGTCTAGTTCAAATATAATATTCACAAATTTTAAAAATTATTGTCTTACACTGACACACAAGATAACTAAGCCACTAAAACGTGACATTCCCAAGAGAAAGCCAACTCCACCAAACAATGTCTAGATTAGAAACTGACGAGATTGAGGTGTTGTTCCAACATCCCCTTCCTAGACTGGCCCTGAGGGCTTTAGAACAGACATAAACAGATAGCAAGTTAAAGATTTTAAAAAATCACTTTCCTACTGTTGCTTCGGCGTTGCCACTGCCAGATACGTTAAACTAAGGCTTTGTTTTGATTGGTTGTTTTCAATTGATTAATCGACGGCCAAATCTCAAACTTAAAGTGAAACTTTTTACCTTGAAAATCTTAGACAAACAAGTTTAGCTTGACCTTGAACTTCGATTGACGTCTATGGTCATCTGGCCGCTTTTACTTCAATGTTTCGTCATTTTCCGGGGGGTTTACCTGGCGACGGATATAGTTTTGTGGAATTTTAGGTTCTTGATATAGGAAGAAGGATATCGTGAGAAAAATAATTTCCCTATCCACCATGAATATTCGTATTTTAAAAATCTGGATTTGTTTCTAAATTACTTTTTCATTTCTTGAATCACAATATTCTTTTCTGTTATTTCAACTTTTTGTTTTAAACTGTATTTATTTCTGTTATTTATTAGTTGTATACTGTTTTACTACATTTTTTATTCTTACTTTTCATAATATTGTTCTAGATCGTTATTACGTTTTTCTGTCCGTTTCATATAGGTAGTCGTCTCTCTCACTCAAACTCTTTTCTATAATCATCTGTATACATATATCATATAAATCTGCATACGTCTTTGCCTCTTTTCTATTCCCTGGTAGTGTACAAACACTACTCAGTGAGCCTGGTAGTGTACAAACACTACTCAGTGAGCCTGGTAGTGTACAAACACTACTCAGTGAGCCTGGTAGTGTACAAACACTACTCAGTGAGCCTGGTAGGACACTGAAGCAGGTAAATTTCAAGTAACTTCTGAACACGCCGTGTCTAAGTTTTACCATATTCACCCTAACAGGGGATCATTATGAAACTTCTTTAGTCCTACCTTAATTCTACCAGCACTTCCTTTCTACCTTTCTAGTAGGTGAATCATATGTTAGACACTTTTTAGAGACCTCGAAAGAGAATAGACCTATATCCAATTCAGGTAGGCAACCTAGAGCGAGTAATCTAGTGATCATCCCTTATACCCCGTACCAAAAGGTTGAATGTCACATTGTATACTTCAAATGCTTCATATAGTATGCTTTTCCTTAGGCAATCACCATTGAATGATCTCCTTAAAAGAATTTCTACCGCTTACCTTTCTTAGCGTTCAAGTGAAACCTTAACATTACACTCGTAATTAGATTTTAATGGTTTAATATACTAATTGTATTACATTATGCTTTGTAGTTTTCTACAGTATCTTAAACGCCACTTCTGTTGTCTTAAGAATTATGTTATGCAACACACTTAAGCTTTCCTTATGTTGAGTTACATGTAATTGACAAGTTCAGGAAATAAAATACATTTCATTAGAAATAAACATATATTTAGATTTCTGTAAGACATTATTGAAACAAAATCTCCGAAATGCTTTTATTCATAGAACACCAAAGAAGTGCTACTTTAGGAAACGGCTCAATAATAAATAACACATTCACTCTTTAACCCTAACCAGAGGCAAGGTTGGTTTTCTAAGCGTTTCCACCGAAATGTACTTAAGATTAATAAAACATGTTTATAGTTAGAAGGTTATTTATTATATATTCAGCACAGTTTGATTTAAAGTAGGGAGAATTTTCCTATTCGTTGTAAATAGCATACACCTATAGTCAAGTTCAAGATGGAATTAAATAGTGCACGATCGTTAGATTCGTTGTAACAGATAAAATATACAAAATTAATCATTTTGTGGGAGTGGATGCACGGATGGGTAAATATACATTGTTTCGTAAGTGTGTTTAGCACCAATATTACCAAAACTTTAAACATTGATATCTCCTCAAGATAAAAAAATAATGGGTAAAATCTGAATATACCACGCGATTCTATGATCCATTCTGTATTATCTAAGCTCTTTAAATATGGGTTCTAATTTTGAAGATTTTCGCAAAAATCCAAAAACTTGTTTAAGGTAAAAACACGAATATTTTACAAATGATTTCTGTATAGACTATAACATTCAGGAGGTGCAGGGAAACAATACAACATTCTGCGCTTTGTACCTTGCACTGTTGGAAAAATATACACGGTTTAGTAAGTGTTTTTAGCACCAATATTACTAAAACTTTAAACACTGACATCTCCTTAAGAAAAAACAATGGGTAAAATCTATATATACCACACGATTCTATGATTCATTCTGTGTTAGTTAAGCTCTTTAAATATTGATTCTAATTTTTGAAGGGTTTATCAAAAATCCATGAATTAATATATTAGTTCATCCACTCTCATAAGACATAGATATTTTTTTAATAATCTTAATTTATATTTATTCATCCAACTCAAATCTTCGAATAATGTGTTTGTCTAATAACCCAAACAAACCAAATTTCCATTGTCTTGGTAAAAAACCAAAAATTACATACGTTTTTGTTGTTACGTGCTACTTAAGCTTATAACAGTTACTTGGGTATCTAAGACCTAAAACCAATTACATCTACCAATCATGGTATTTTTCACTAACACCTTTAATAAGTATTTCAAAATTACTTTTCTTAAACGTTCGATGTATTTCCTCTTTCACCCTGCGTTACAGTTTACGACGTATTTTATACAAGCTTTATGTTGATAGAGTTTTGTAAGTTTTGACTATAATCGCATTTATAAAGACAATGATTTTGTAATAAAAATGTTTTCAATATGTGATATAGGATTAAATTTCGCACAAGATTATATTGTTCATGCAAGCAAAACACGAGTTAAATAAACAAAATATGTGGATGGCAACCGTTAATTTTTAGCTTGAAACGTTATTTACAACAAAATAATTTTAGGAACTATTGGATCTGTTGGAACGTACTTTTTCCTAGGGATGATGGGTGTTTAAAAAAAGTAAAATGATTATTTTGTTAATTTAACTCTCCTGTTTCTCTCCATATTGTATCTGTAGATCTTGAGCAAACAATTTTGTTTGCAATTCGCTAAGGATTCATAACATACACTAAAAGGAGTGCTTGAAGGAAGATTCATGACTGTGGCGGGCTATAAATAAATGAGTACTAGTGTCTTGGCTACCAAACAATCAACTAATGACCGAATAAATGTTAAGACCGAACATTAAAATTACTATCATAATTGTAATGATATACAAAATAAGGTAGAAGGAAGTTGGGAGTATATTTTTAGCGATTGGTAGTAAAGAGATCTAACACGAGTGAATCTCGGGTTAGTTCCTCGGTTCAACCCGAGAGAATGATTGTCTATGGCGCTAGAAGAGTATAGGGCCAATCTCATTACTTTCATTGCCATCGGTTTATATAGGTTGTAGCCAGCTAACACTGTTTTTCTTAACCCCTGTCAATGAAAAGAAGTATCTTCTGGCATTCCTATTCAACTAATCATTTTAAATTTTGACGGTTTACAATATAACGTGATAAATTTCAAAATGATATGAAGTAAAAAAATAATTAAAAAGTACTATATTTAAAACATTAGTTGAGCACTGACATATTTTGAGAATAATGTTATTGTTTTTAAAGAGAGTAAGTAAACTTGTTTTACAAATAACTGTATTTATCAAGGTACTATTCGTAATTTTATTCCATTAGTGAGAAAATGGAACTTAGATTCTTAGAACTGTGCCTGTAATATTACAATTTTTAAAAAATCGCTCACATTTAGTAATTAATTGCTCTTTATAAATACAATATAGGCTTAAATAAATCGGACCAAAAATATAGTCCAAAATGAATAAGTCTATTAAAACAAAGATAAGTTGAGATTTCTCCTTGCTCAGAATTACACTTCTTTCTGTTTATGGTAGCGGTAAAGCGCTCTAGACTCGAGTGAGACCCTACCTCATCCTGACCCTTAGCCATCTGCCTCCTCTGACGGCTTCACAACCGTCAAGAGACGACGCACCAAATCTAATTAATCGAGCGAAAGCTCCACCACACCCGCCCTTGCGGAAACCAAAAAAGAAACGATCCCGCCAATCCTGCTAGAAGCACCGTCCAACTAGCGAACTATCGTCAACGATGTCCATTAGGCTATTCTTGACGACGTCGTCATCACCTTTCAATGCCATTCGTTTGCGCTCCAGATCAAATCACTCATTGTTTTTAGGGCACCTCAATCATTGGTAGTTAAAAACAAAACCCAGTTCTACACATTCACTCCTTTGACGGAGAGGGAAGTGAAAATCGTCATAAAGGGCATAACCCACGACAGTTCAATCACGGAAATCCAATCCGAGCTAACAGACAGGGGCATGAAGCCCATCTCTATTATCAACCTTAAAAATCGGGGAAAGCAGCCTATCGATGTTTTACTGGTATTCCTCTAAAGCACGGACAATGTATGTGAGGTGTACAATATTGATGCCCAATGTTCATCAAGGTGACAATAGAAAATTATTCCGCAAGACCTGGAGCTGCTCAGTGCTGCAGATGCCAAAGATTCGGCCATTCATGTCTGACTTACCATCTATAAACTCACTGCCTTAAGTGTGCAGGGGACCATGATCGGACTAAATGTCCAAAATTGCAAGAGGCGCCTCCTAACTGTGCGAATTGCTGTGGGGACCATCCGGCCAACTACCAGGGATGCTTTGTTTACGCAGAGTACTCCCGGATGGGTGCTGGGCCCAGCCGCAAACCTGTGTCAATGCAGTCACCTCCTCCTACGCAAAAACAGACTCTGTCCCCTGAGCGGCGCGAAGCTATTCCAGCTTCTCAAAAGAAAGCTTAGCCCCCTGTAATCTCAGAAGAGCCCACGATAGTGTCCGTACCTCCTCCAATTAAAAAGAACTACGCAAAAGCTTTAACAAAGGACCCGACAAAGACCACCCAACCACCTATAATAGAGTGGAGAACAGTGGAAACACCAAAGCCTCGACCTGCCCCGGTTCAGGAAAACCAAGCCCAAGGGAACCAAATACCTATTCGTAAACCTACAGAGGCAAGGAGGACTCCATCTACGGACGCCTCATCCTACGTAAAATACTTACCTCCTTGTATAGCTGCAAGGCATCTTAACATCAGTCACCCAAACTGATGACCTCAAAACCATCATGATCAATGTTATTTCGTTCCTAACAAGCCTTCTGGTTTGATATTAATAGGATGCTAAAGATAGTGGCATGTAATGCCTACGGAGTAGCTGCTAAAAAAGCGTAGCTCCGACACTTCCTTCACTCTCTGATATCTGAAACATTCCTGACAGCCTCCATCAGATTAAAAATTCCATGCTACAATACCTACCGCACTAATACCCCGTGCCTATTGAGCCACCGCCTTCTGGAGGCACCACGGTGCTGGTTCACAGAGGGATATCACAGCAGCACTAACATGGTGCTGTAACAAATCGCACTAACACCACTATTGAACACACCGATGTTCAGGTACACTACGAAGGCACCAACCTCCTTATATTCTCCACTTACAACCTGGTGGTAGGCTATCCAGCTCTGACCTGGACTCCCTACTCAGCACTGATGACCCCATTATTCTCATGGGTGATCTTAATTCCAAACATCCCTTGTAGAACTCTACTGTCTCCAATCCGCACGGCGGTGTTCTACATAGGTACCTGGCTAACAGGCCTAGCGTCAAAATAAATACTGGGACTAGCTGATAGTTGGCGATCCCCTGGCGAGCCTCCCCCCCCACGAACATCTCCGCATCACGGCAACCTGATCGACAGCTGCGGGGATGTTGACCGTGAGGCCGACAAAATACAAGCTCTCTCACATGCAGTCCAGGTCAGCTTCTGCCGATTGCGCCGAACACAGCAATTTACCCGTGGACACTCAGCCAAGAGGGACTAAACGCCCAGACCCGACTAGTGAAGACATTACTAGAAATCCATGCTAAAGAGGAATAGTTCCTATCCTCAGTAAACACAGAAAATATTACTTTGTGGAACATAAATCGCCAGCTATTAGCTACCAAATCGCCACGTAATCCACTCCTTGGTTATTACGGTTTGGCTTACTACCCCGGAGGTTCGCTGATTCCTAAGAAGACCAGTTTACTCCAAACGCACTCATCTACGACACCGAACATGTTGAGCATGTAAGCTACTATCTTGAAACTTTTCAAAATGGCCCACTTGCCCCGTTACCAGACCTGATCACCAGTGATCAGGTGGCGCAAACCATAACAAACCTCGACCCCCGCAAAGCCCCTGGTTTGGATGTCATATCCAACCACCCACGAAAGATAGTCCTTTTCCCCATGTTATTGTCCAATACAAATTTGTCTAAAGCAATCATGCGAACATACCACTACCCTTCGTCGTGGAAGGGAGCAAACGTAATCCTCTTCCTCAAACCTGATAGAAAACACTCTTTTACCACAAAACTACAGGCCTATATCTCTCCTGCCGTACCTCTCAAAGGCTCAATGACAGGCTGCTCCAACATATAGCTCCGTACCATTCGCAACGAACAATACGGCTACCGCAGTGACCATTCCACAAACCTGCATCTAACCAATGTGGTTAATTCCTTTGCAAATGGCTTCAATACCAAACGTCACAATATCCTGGACATCCGCTGTATTAATGGACATCCGCAAAGCGTTTGACAAGATATGGCATGAGGGCCTCCTGTACAAACTGGCAAACACTCATTAATTCGTACCTCGACAACAGATGGTTCCTGGCGTCGTCAAAAGTACTCTTTCCATCCGACGTCGGAACAAGGCTAGAGTGCCCCAAGGTTCGCTGACGACACCATGTTTCAATACCGCACCCTTATTGTTAATTTTTGAGTTCAGTATGTGCAGAGACAACTCAACCTGCTCCAACCATGACTTCGGAAGTGGAATATCGCAGTAAATATGGCGAAAACAGAAGCCGTTTGCTTCACCAGTAAACAAGCTTGTCCTATCGCACAGCTCTTTCTAAATAACAATCCCATAGCATAGAAATCCACAGTGAAGTATCTAGGGGCGACGCTTGATAACGAGCTCACCTTTTAACCCCATCTCCGGCGTGCCATTGGAAGGGCCATTGGAGCTCGACAAATGCTTTTCCCTGTCATTCACGCAGCTGGGAACCCGATCCCTATGTCCGCCAGGTTGATGATGCACAAAATATACATCAGACCCATCATCACTTACGCAGTTCCCGCTTGGTACTCCCTTCTGAGCGATACATCAAGGATAAAACTGTACTCTTTTCAAAACGTCACGATCATAACAATCTCAAAGTTCCCGCGGTTGTGAAAAATACTGTAATAGCCGCGGGACTTGACATCCTACCCCTAGAGGATTTCATCATCAAACTGACTTCATCCCTCAAAGATCGAGCAGAACGCTCCTCCCATCCGCATCTTACGGCAATAGTCACAGATCCTACACCGCCTCCGATGGAACCTACCCCTGTGCCTCGTCTACGAGCCCCCATGAAGGTCGAACACCTAAGAGCCACGAAAAATCCAAGTTAAACCAAATCTGTCCAACCAACAGTGAACATTATAACACTGCTCCACACCAAACAACCAAGTGCAAAATTTAAATGTAAATGTACATCACAAAAGCCTCTAAAGCTATCAGCCAAAAACCAGCCAATAAAATCAAAATTTATTGAAACAAACTGATGCAAATGAGATTTTTCAGAAAGAGCATTAACAGGAACAAGAAAAAAAGAGCTCTGTCGAATAAGCCAAGGTAGTGGTAAAAATAATTCAATGTAACAATTGTGCAAGTAATTTTTTCAAAAGCTTATAACTGACTGCAGCCTAAATAGTAAAATTTAAGGTCTATGGTCCAGCAAGATGAGTCATAACACCCAAATAGTTGAAACGTGCTATCTGACTTCCGCCAGGTAGAATGTCCTAACTCTAGTTGCTAATGATCTTTTTCTTGTAACTGTGAAATTTGGGACAAAGTTCACTTCTTTGTACAGTCTTTATTCTCTTACGTTCTATTGTTCGAAGATACCGCTCACAGACGCCTGTGTAAATAAAAAAAAATGAATTTTTCATTTATTTTGGTCACTGTAAAGATCTTGCACAAGATTAAAGAGATACAATGACTTTGCCAATAGGAAAGTACAAAAAACGACTTAAATTTAGCCTGCGATATATTAATACGTTTTGAGTAACGTAAATTTGTTGCGTGACGTAGTAGACCATACTATTATATACTGTCAATTCTTACAGACTTTCTTTGCTTTTTAATAGTTTTCATTACTAACTATAATATATAGAAAATATCATACAGCGTTTATACTGGTAAATAAAAATAATAGAAATTTATCCTCTTTAATTTGAAAATTTTGCATATTTTTTTCCTAGTTGGCATTTTACATTATGAATCGAGCGTATAGAGTAGGCTACGCATTTTATAACTGGACAATTTTAAGTTTAAAATATCTGTTGTTTAATCATCATATATACAAGAAGTACAGATTCTCTGTGTATTTCTTACGCCTTAAAGATGTAGGTCTATACTTTCCCTTAAAACATTCATCTTTTGCATTAAAAATAATAATTTTGGAAAATCCATTTTTATGTAAATTTAAATTGCGAATCAATGGTAATAACAAAATTTTACGTGTATACCTGTAATAGTTTAAACTCTGAGTTGATTTTTAAATAAGTCACTCCACATATAGCTTTTACGCTTGAAAGTAGAAATTTCCAAAATAATTTCCTAGTGCCCACCTAAAGTACCAAGCAAAACCTACTCAAATATCTATTTGCTATCCAATTGATGAATCACTCAGGTCAGTGTCTTATAGATTTTCAGGATGATTCGTACTCTACCGTGCGCCTGTATACAGAGTGTTTCATGAGGAATCTGCCATACTGCACAAGCTTATTCCTCTCATCAAAATAACGAAAAACATTTATTGAAACATGGTTCCGGAAATGCTTCGTTGGCGAGTTATACAGGGTTAACTATTTAACCTGATATTTCCTCAGTGAAGTTAACTCAAACTGAAATCTATAGAGAATTAATTTAGTTTGTTAATTAAATAATCTTTATGTATATCGGCTACACACGCAATATACAGTAGTGACTAGGGATGGACGATATTTTCTGTCACGGTGAATTGTTACTGATATTCGTATGTCGCTGGTAGTACCAGTGACAAAATATGAAAAATACCAGTTCCAGTGACAATAGATCGATCGGAAGTTGCCTCTGTTGCAATTAGGCAAAAGTCACAGTCACTGTATGAAATGGCTGTCATTGGTTGATTTGTCGCTGTCACTTGTCTGCTTTCACCGCTCGGCTCACGGTGCCGATTATCGTGCAGTGTCGTTGACTGTAATAAAGGGGGGGGGTTACGTCTGTTCCGACTGAAAAGCTACTGATATTTTATAACGACTGTCATTCTTTGATTTGTCCCTGTCACTGACTCTACTCATTCTGAAATTCCCTCAGTGAAATTAACTCAAACTGAAATTTATAGGGCGTTAATTGAGTTTGTTAATTAAATAAGTTTTATGTATATCGGCTACACACGCAATATGCAGTAGTGACTAGGAATGGACGATATTTTCTGTCACGGTGACTTGTTACTGATATTCGTTTGTCGCTGATGGTACCAGTGACAAAATATGGAAAATACCAGTTCCAGTGAAAATAGATCGATCGGAAGTTGCCTCTGTTGCGATTAGGCAAAAAGTTTCAGTCAGTAGATGAAATGACTGTCATTGATTGATTTGTTGCTGTCACTGGATGAAACAGCTGTCATTTGTTGATTTGTCGCTGTCGCTTGTCTGCTTTCACCGCTCGGCTCACAGTGCCGATTATCGTGCAGTGTCGTTGACTGTAATAACCGGGGGGGGGGGGGGGGGGTACCTCTGTCGCGACTGAAAAGCTACTAATATTTTGACTGCGTGGGTTTTCCGACCGAGGTATTTGCAACAAAAGTGTTCAATCACTTGCTGTATAGTAATGTAAAATAATATAATTATATCTTTGAAATAAGACAAGAGTGTTTAATCACGTGCTGTATAGTAATGTAAAATAATACAATTATATGCTTAAAATACGACAAGAGTGTTCAATCATTTGCTGTATGGTAATGTAAAATAATATAGTTATAGCCTTAACATACGACAAGAGTGTATAGTAATGTAAAATAATACAATTATATCCTTAAAGAACGACAAGAGTGTTATTCACTTGCTGTATAGTAATGTAAAATAATACAATTATATCCTTAAAATACGACAAGAGTTTTTAATCACTTGCTAAAGAAAAATATTTAAACATGTTTGCACTATAGGCCTACGTATCCAGTCCTAAGCGTGGATAAAATGTGAAGGTATATTTTTTAAATAATGTATTGTGGAGTAAGGATGTGACGAGTTGACTCGATTAAATCGCCGTTTAAACTTGCTAAATTTGCCGTTTCAGCTGCTACCTGCTAATTTTGGTATTCCTAAACTATTTGACCGAGTCGATACTCGAGTATTGTAGTATAAGAATCGAGTCGACTCGGTACTCTGTTGACTCGATACCTTTCGAGTAAAATACTCGACTCGTCACATCACTATTGTGGAATAGTGAATTGAATGGTAGGAAACCCCACGTGGTTTTGTCAATGGTCGGAACTCCCACGGATGAAATTTTTGTGATCGGAAATACCAAGCCTGTGTCTGTGGTCGAAAGTCCCACGATCGGAAAGTAAACGTCACCAATATTTTATCACGACTGTCATTGTTTAATTTGTCGCTGTCATTGCTTCTACTCATTTATGTCACGTGTGGGTGGTTAATTTGTGTCAGGTTTCAAGTTACAGTAGTGACAATTTGTGTACAGCAGATGCTATTTCTAACTCGGTAGTTTGTTCTTAATTTCGTAGGAGTTTATTTTAAAAAAAAATTATCCTAAGAGAGTTGTTGAATCATTCCCCAGTGTGGTATGGCTGCCTGTTATTGGCACATACAGAGCAGTCTTAGTATCCCTTATCACCGGTACTCAATTCACCGATAAAAGTCACTGATCCAAAACAGGAGCTGTTACTAAAATCACTGATTCGTTAAAGTCACTAGATCGACTTCCTAGTAACCTTATTTCTCTTTAAAAAAGTGTATTCTTGCATACCTTCTATGTAAAGAACGATTATAAACTTCATAAAATATAAAATAAAAAAAATTAACTCAAAGCTTATATATAAAAATATTAGTGTGCACTAACGTATTTTGATAACAATGTTATTATCTAATGTTGGAAAGAGAGTTAATAAACTGGTTTCACAAACTGTGTTTAGCGTAGCAAAGTTTGTAATTATGCGTGATTACTCGGAGGTTGTGAGATTGTACTGTGCTTGTAACATTTTAATTTAATAAAAATTCATTCATGCGAATAGATTCACTCGCTTGTGAGTTATTCACAAGTGGCTGTTTATGAGTACAATATAGGCCGCTCAAAGAAACAATTTATTAGTAATTTTGCCTATTACAGAATACCAAACGTTAAAGAAATTGATCTAAACCACAAAGAATTACTAAGATCTCTCCCTGATCAGAATAATGCTTCTGTTAAGTTAAAAGTTTACTTTACGGTAAAGTTAATTCAATGTAACAATTGTGTCTGTGAAAGTTTCAAAAGCAATTGACAGTAGTCTAAACAGCAAACCCTAAGGTTTATGGTCCAGAAGGATGAGTCATATACACAAATAGTCAAAACGTGTTATCTGTCTACCGCCAGGTAGAATGTCCCTAACTCCAGTTACTAATGACTTTTTTATAACTCTTTGTAATTATGGGCAAAGTTCACTACTTTGGGGAGCCCTTTATTCTCGCACGTTCTATTGTTGGATCTACTAAAGGACACTTGTGTAAATAAAGAAATTACACTTCTATTTATTTTGGTCGCTATAGAGATCGTGCTCAAGATAAAAGAAATATAAACAGTAAAGTTTTGTCAAAATCAATGTCGGAAAACCCATTTCAAAGTTTTTAACCTGCGTTACATTTTAGAAAACGTAAAACTCTTATTGCTGGGAAATAACAACAATAAAACTCTAAATTTGGATTTCTTCAGCTATGAAACTCATTCAATTTTTACAGAAGCATTTATATTTTGGAAAATCTATAAAGTTACAGGTTTCGGCAGCTAAATCGTCTACCTATATTTATCTTTTAAACTTTGGGTTACACAAAATTGAATATTTACTACTAAATATTAAAAGTTGCAGTTATATGATTACAAATACATTTCAATAAGAATATTAGAAATTATGAGCTGAAATATTTTTACAGCTTAAAACTAGTTTCGAGTTTTAATTTTACACAAATATAAATTTCTTTTCTTCGACTGTTTTATTGTTTTCTTTTTACGCTCTTTTTCTAAGGTCCATAAACTTGATCATAAAATAATTAGGTTTTGCTTCTCGCATAGCAATGATAACTTCAGATTCATTACAAACGCATAATGTTTCGTCTAAAAGATTGCCTTGCTACGACAATTCGTAATTTGTAAAGATATTCTTTAAAACTTCATGGGGTAAATTTAAGAAAAAGGTGTTCTACTCGTGATCAGTGTTAAAGTCTTCATAATAGAGAAATCAACTTCAAGCTATTTATTTTAACACCTGATTAAAGAACAGTAAATGTTTTTAATAGACACGTTTTGCTACAATTCTGCATAATTATTATATAATTCTAGAATTAAGCAAAAAAGGTTTCAGGATATAGCCGAACAGGTTAATCACGTGTACTAATATAACTGAAGTAGATTAGGCCATTTATATCAACTTGCGTGGTAGTTGCGCGGCGAAGTAGAATATGCTAGTAGCCTATGTCCCTTCAAGTTTTACAGACATGCGTTGTTTTCTAATAATTGTCATTACTAAACTTACTATATAATAAATAGAACGAGTTAAAGTTTAGACCTTCTGTTATGATCAGATAGCCAAGCGTTAAGAATTCTCTGTGTATTTCTTATGCAAAGGTATATAGTTTCCTCTAGAACATTTTGCAAAATCCATTTAACTTATACGTAAATTTAAATTATAAAGCAATACTACTGACAAAATTGAACTATCTACGTTAAATTGTTTAGTCTCTTAGTTCATTTTTAAATGTGTTAGTCTAGATCTATTTTATTACATCTGGAATAAAAATTTCTAAAACCATTTCTTATTGAACACTTGAATAATTCAAAATAAATAGATATAGATTTTTAGGTTAACTCGCACACTACGTTTATCTTATAACAAAATACTAGCCAGTATGTAACAAAATGAAAGTAAAAACATAATTAATAAGGAAATTTGGAATGAAAATGCTATTCTGTGATTTGAGACACAACCAACATGTACCTTGGTGTAAGCTTTACTATTTTTCTTTTTTAAACCTCTAAACGGACTGAACGAAATAAACTAAAAATAGTAATCAGTAGAGTCATTGTGAGTTGTTTGTTTTTTTAAGATTAAGTTTAATTTCATACCTTGTTAAGGAAGGTGGTATTGTATTTGTAGATGGTTTTATAATATTTTGGCCACGAATTTTTCCAATTCGGTTTTACTAAGATAAAGGAACTCTTCATATAGACAATGTCGTCATATGGTAATCGTCAATAGTAATAATCTTTAGCCAGAACGATTTTCTTTTCTCAGTTTTTATAACTTTTACCTTTGGAAGTACCTTACATCAAAATTGTAGACACCCAATTTCAGCACATTATCAGAACTAAGAGAGACCATATCCTCTTGTAGAGAAATATCTTCCATACCATATGAGATAATGTAAAAGGTGTTCAACAGCTTCACTGCTAAAGTGTTGCAGTGCTGAATGAATGTATGTTTAGTAGGAGGCACCATTTACACAATATCGTTGTCAGATCTGACACTTTCAATTATTGTTATATATTATACATCTTATTAAATGATAAACTCTCAGACATGTTTAAAAATATAGAGGCTATTTTTATTATAAAGTCTCTGGTATTGTTGCCCGTCTCTTCCTGAAATTCGTGTTTGAATTTATCTGTCTTTAGGAGTAGCTTTTTTAAAACATAAACAATTTAAAATATTTATTTCGAAAAAATAGTTTAAATAATTTTGCAAGTTTTATATAACCTGACCCATTGTAATAAAAAAACTATATAATTTAATGTGATTGTAGCTCATTGCTACGCCTTTAACTCAGATTTTTGTTTAATTTTCTAGGATTATGCACAGTGTGTAAGCTGATTGTTTACGTGCAGCCTGTAAATATGAAAGCTGATAGAACCTCATTCTGGCAAACACAAACATCACAATGGATATAATAGATTTAATGTCAAGCCTTTGAGTGCGGTGAAAGGAAAAGCATGTTACAACAGGCTAAGAAACAATATTTTTGAAACTGTTTTCGTAAAAACAAATTTTGTGGAACCGACTTGTAGTAGAAAACAATTTTTGAAGTAAAATGATTTATCTAATTTTGATAGTTAAAGAAGTCACAAAAGTGACGAGTTTAATGTATGATATATTGCGTTTTCTTAAATGATATTATTTTATTTTCTGAATTCAAAACTAACAATAAAATTGGTGTTGGAAATGGTTCCATCGATATTTCCAACTTTACATGCATAAGTTATGTTGTATAGGGTGAATGTGCAGAATAGGCTATAATAAAGCACAATAAAATTTGTGTTGGAAATGGTTCCATCGATATTTCAAACTTTACATGCATAAGTTATGTTGTATAGGGTGAATGTGCAGAATAGGCTATAATAAAGCACAATAAAATTTGTGTTGGAAATGGTTCATCGATATTTCCAACTTTACATCCATAAGTTATGTTGTATACGGTGAATGTGCAGAATAGGCTATAATAAAGCACAATAAAATTTGTGTTGGAAATGGTTCATCGATATTTCCAACTTTACATCCATAAGTTATGTTGTATACGGTGAATGTGCAGAATAGGCTATAATAAAGCACAATAAAATTTGTGTTGAAAATGGTTCCATCGATATTTCCAACTTTACATACATAAGTTATGGTGTATAGGGTGAATGGGCAGAATAGGCTATAATAAAACACAATAAAATTTGTGTTGGAAATGGTTCCATCGATATTTCCAACTTTACATGCATAAGTTATGTTGTATAGGGTGAATGTGCAGAATAGGCTATAATAAAGCACAATAAAATTTGTGTTGGAAATGGTTCCATCGATATTTCCAACTTTACATGCATAAGTTATGTTGTATAGGGTGAATGTGCAGAATAGGCTATAATAAAGCACAATAAAATTTGTGTTGGAAATGGTTCATCGATATTTCCAACTTTACATGCATAAGTTATGTTGTATAGGGTGAATGTGCAGAATAGGCTATAATAAAGCACAATAAAATTTGTGTTGGAAATGGTTCATCGATATTTCCAACTTTACATGCATAAGTTATGTTGTGTAGGGTGAATGTGCAAAATAGGCTGTAATAAAGCACAATAAAATTTATGTTGGAAATGGTTCATCGATATTTCCAACTATACATGCATAAGTTATGTTGTGTAGGGTGAATGTGCAGAATAGGCTGTAATAAAGCACAGTAAAATTTGTGTTGGAAATGGTTCATCGATATTTCCAACTTTACATGCATAAGTTATGTTGTATAGGGTGAATGTGCAGAACAGGCTATAATAAAGCACAATAAAATTTGTGTTGGAAATGGTTCATCGATATTTCCAACTTTACATGCATAAGTTATGTTGTATAGGGTGAATGTGCAGAATAGGCTATAATAAAGCACAATAAAATCTGTGTTGAAAATGGTTCATCGATATTTCCAACTTTACATCCATAAGTTATGTTGTACAGGCTGAATGTGTAGATTAGGCTATAATAAAGCACAATAACATTTGTGTTGGAAATGGTTCATCGATATTTCCAACTTTACATCCATAAGTTATGTTGTATAGGGTGAATGTGCAGAATAGGCTATAATAAAGCACAATAAAATTTGTGTTGGAAATGGTTCCATCGATATGTCCAACTTTACATACATAAGTTATGTTGTATAGGGTGAATGGGCAGAATAGGCTATAATAAAGCACAATAAAATTTGTGTTGGAAATGGTTCCATCGATATTTCCAACTTTACATGCATAAGTTATGTTGTATAGGGTGAATGTGCAGAATAGGCTATAATAAAGCACAATAAAATTTGTGTTGGAAATGATTCCATCGATATTTCCAACTTTACATCCATAAGTTATGTTGTATAGGGTGAATGTGCAGAATAGGCTATAATAAAGCACAATAAAATTTGTGTTGGAAATGGTTCCATCGATATTTCCAACTTTACATGCATAAGTTATGTTGTATAGTGTGAATGTGCAGAATAGGCTATAATAAAGCACAATAAAATTTGTGTTGGAAATGGTTCATCGATATTTCCAACTTTACATGCATAAGTTATGTTGTAGCCTATAGGGTGAATGTGCAGAATAGGCTAAAATAAAGCACAATAAAATTTGTGTTGGAAATGGTTCCATCGATATTTCCAACTTTACATGCATAAGTTATGTTGTATAGGGTGAATGTGCAGAATAGGCTATAATAAAGCACAATAAAATTGGTGTTGGAAATGGTTCATCGATATTTCCAACTTTACATGCATAAGTTATGTTGTATAGGGTGAATGTGCAGAATAGGCTATAATAAAGCACAATAAAATTTGTGTTGGAAATGGTTCCATCGATATTTCCAACTTTACATGCATAAGTTATGTTGTATAGGGTGAATGTGCAGAATAGGCTATAATAAAGCACAATAAAATTTGTGTTGGAAATGGTTCCATCGATATTTCCAACTTTACATGCATAAGTTATGTTGTATAGGGTGAATGTGCAGAATAGGCTATAATAAAGCACAATAAAATTTGTGTTGGAAATGGTTCCATCGATATTTCCAACTTTACATGCATAAGTTATGTTGTATAGGCTGAATGTGCAGAATAGGCTATAACAAAGCACAATAAAATTTGTGTTGGAAATGGTTCATCGATATTTCCAACTTTACATGCATAAGTTATGTTGTATAGGCTGAATGTGCAGAATAGGCTATAATAAAGCACAATAAAATTTGTGTTGGAAATGGTTCATCGATATTTCCAACTTTACATCCATAAGTTATGTTGTATAGGGTGAATGTGCAGAATAGGCTATAATAAAGCACAATAAAATTTGTGTTGGAAATGGTTCATCGATATTTCCAACTTTACATCCATAAGTTATGTTGTACAGGCTGAATGTGCAGAATAGGCTATAATAAAGCATTGATAGTCTATATAGCTGAATCAAAATGTCCCTTAAGTATGAGAACGTGAATAATTTTAATAGGTTCAATTGTTATTTATAAGTATCCAAATATAAACTTAAAATTTTGTATAGTTAAATTACTTGTTTATTTTATAGACATCATTTACTAATCTTTGGCAGAGAGATATTTCTTGGTTGATTATTGAGGGGTTTTAGGAATTCCAGAGCAAGAGTCTAGGAGATAATTTACACAATAAAACAATTATAAAAATTAAACACCGTTATGCCAATCTACAATTAAACAAATTTAAAAAAACGAATGAATTAATTTCTTTCGCAGTTCATATAATTTCCGGGATTATTGAACATTAAGTAATACTGAGTCTGCTTTTCTAAAACGCCTTAAAGTGTGTTAATACTTCCTACCCTGCTAGATTGTTTTCTCATCTGAGTCCATTTTCAAGCTCTTAGTATGTTTTATTCCCTAAATAACATATGCCACCATTACACACATTCAAATTCTTATTAAAGATATTATTATGAAATTTCTTAAAGAACTGATCAATTTATTATATTTTTCTAACACCTAAGACATTATTAAAAACCTTTGTAATTCTTCAGGGATCAACCAACAAAAAACCCTTGCTGTGCAACTGTGGGTAGTGTTTTTCCTATATAGAACTATTCAGAATACATATTTTTGGTCATTGGCTGTGTTGAAGCAAAACGCTTTCCAATACCCGTTGATGAAGTAATTTTCCGGACTAAAGTGAAATCATTGGGCTACATGGGAAAACATTTTTTGTTTCCAATTATTAACTTCTGTGGAAAATAGACGTTTACAAAAAAAAACCATAGCCGACTTTTAAAAAAAACAACCCGAATACATAATTTGTATTTACTAAAAATTAAAAAAAATAATTTTCCATTAACGAAAACATAATGTATTATAAGCTTATTGCACACACAATTTTGAAGTCGACACCGAATTTCATACTTGGAGTCATATTTAACATACTGAATGTGACAAAGGGTTTTTCATGATTTTGCAGCACCTTTGCATATAAAATAACAAATTATGATATGAACACAGGCGATTTATCATTTCTCCCATAGACTTATTTTATAGATATAAGAATCTTATTGATTTATGATACAAAAGGTTTAAAGAGATATTATCTCTAGTATTTATAAGCATATAAAGTAATCACACGCCGTGTAAATCAAAGAAGGTTGAATTGTCCAATATATATATCTCTAAACGAAAACTATGCGATCCCATATTTTTCATCTGAAGGAATCTGATATTGTATAATTTTGTAGAGAACAAAGATCAATTATCGTTCTGCATACTCTCATAATATCGAAGGCATAAACTTTTGTCTCATGAGAAGACTTCATGGTTCGCTATAATTAATCATGGGAAATAAAAAATTCAAAATTTGATTTCTTTTGAAATATTTGGAATAGATGTCATGGATTACCAAACACAAGGAATGATTTCGGCACCGACTTCAAAATTTTGTGGGTAATATTCTTATGATAAATTGTGTTTTAGCAAATGGAAAATATTTTTTACTTTTTAGTAAGTAAAAACTATGTATTCGGGTTGTTTTTTAAAGTCAGTTCTGTTTTTTTTTGTTTCAATTATAATATTTTTTTATTTTTAGAGGTATGATTTGTAACCCTATCAACATTAAAATCGAATTTTCATTTCATGCCGTTGTTTATGTTGACAAAATTGTCAATATTTATACATACAAATACTGCTTTCTCAAGCTACAAATAAAACAAGTAATATAAAAAAAATAAGTTAATTCCTACTGAGGTTAAGAAAGAAACATTTTTAGTTACCCTAAAGCACTATGTATTATATTGTGTGGTAACCATGGCAACAATTTAAAGTTTTACAATGGAGGTTTCGACGACAACCATAAGGGGGGAAAATTCAAATACATCTTTGAGAAATATATATCTAGGTACAATGTTGGAAAGTTGGTGTATTGCCAAGGCGCCCTAGATTTCGAACATGAAAATTCTCAGTTCGAATCCGGCCGCACCCCACTAATTTCATAAATTAATTATTTAATAAAAATTTGAAAAAAAACTCTATCAACCCAAATTGCGATCCAGTATATGTTTTAAAAAAAATATATTTGAATTTAATTGGATGAATAAAACGATTTTTATTAACGATTGAAGATATGTACAAGATATAATCAGGAGAGTGTGAGCTAAAAAAAGGAATTTAAAAATCTATTCCTTTTATGCTAACTTTTTTTATAAACCAATGAAATCAATGTGGGATGAAGATATTGTCAAACGGCAAAGACATAATTATGGATCCAAATTACCAAAGTCACATTTTGTGTTTTAATATTAAAAATATTTTTGAAATTGGGTGCACAAATTATTAAAAATCGTTTTAAAAAGGCAAGAATGTTTCCATTCTGTGATTCAGTTGTTCCAAATGAACGTTTTGGAACTCAACAGTACAAGAAATGTTGTGTTCTTCAAGAAAAACATAATTCTAATATGGAATGCTTACGGCCTTTAGAGTCAGAGCCGCAACCCTCAACGTCAGCTGCACTCTTTATTCCTGATCCTCAACCATCAACATCTGCTAAACTTAATTCTTATCAACGTCAACTAACAACATCTACCGATCTTTCTTTTTTGAATTTCAACTATCAACATCTGCCGATCTTTCTTTTTTGAACTTCAACTACCAACATCTACCGATCTTTCTCTTTTGAACTTCAACTACCAACATCTACCGATCTTTCTCTTTTGAACTTCAACTACCAACATCTACCGATCTTTCTCTTTTGAACTTCAACTACCAACATCTACCGATCTTTCTCTTTTGAACTTCAACTAACAACATCTACCGATCTTTCTTTTTTGAACTCCAACTATCAACATCTGCCGATCTTTCCTTTTTGAACTTCAACTACCAACATCTACCGATCTTTCTCTTTTGAACTTCAACTACCAACATCTACCGATCTTTCTCTTTTGAACTTCAACTACCAACATCTACCGATCTTTCTCTTTTGAACTTCAACTATCAACATCTACCGATCTTTCTCTTTTGAACTTCAACTATCAACATCTACCGATCTTTCTCTTTTGAACTTCAACTACCAACATCTACCGATCTTTCTCTTTTGAACTTCAACTACCAACATCTATCGATCTTTCTCTTTTGAACTTCAACTATCAACATCTACCGATCTTTCTTTTTTGAACTTCAACTATCAACATCTACCGATCTTTCTTTTTTGAACTTCAACTACCAACATCTACCGATCTTTCTCTTTTGAACTTAAACTACCAACATCTACCGATCTTTCTCTTTTGAACTTCAACTACCAACATCTACCGATCTTTCTCTTTTGAACTTCAACTATAAACATCAGTTGAACTATCATTTTCTGATCTTCAGTCGCCAACACCAGCTGAGCTTTTAATTTATGACACAACCATCAACTTTGTCAGCAGGTGGCACATCAATCCAGAAGACATTTATTTACAAAGAGGTTGCATTTGAGGAATTATTATTGGATCATGTTAAACAGGCATCTAAAGTTCATATTGGTCGAGAACACTGAAGTTATTACTGTAAACGCCGCAGCAAAACTCAAAGAGAATGAAAATTTTTAAAATGGAAAAACAAAGAAGAAAAAAAGCATTATTGATATACAGGACATCAGTGTTGAAGAGGACGAATTGGAAAACAATGTCGATAAACTTGAAAAAAATAGAGGAAAGAAATAAAAAAATAAATTTTATGAACCTTATTTGTAAAAATACATCAGATGCTGAAGTTGAAGATCGGATTGTTGTAAAGTTTATTTGTACAAAGTAGGTAATTATGTTTGTTGGTCAAATAAATGAAAAAATGGGATATTTTTGGAGGCCAAATTTGGACGAAAGAATGGAAATTCCCCATCATTTCACTGGCCTAATGATGAAGACAAATGTGTTATTTCATTAGATGAAGTCTTCATGATATTTCCACTACCTTCCCTTAACAAACGAGGAAGAGTCAAATTTAATTTTGTTTTGTTCATTGTAATTTTGGTTTTGTGCATTGTAATTTTGGTTTTGAGTTTTTATTTGTACGTAATTTTAACTTTTTCAAAATCAAATTTATTTCAACTAATCCAAGTTGAATTTGTATAATTTGACAATAATAGAATTCCTCTTTAAATAAACTAGAATATGGTTTCTTTTATTTACACTTGCCTCATTCATATAGTTTACTGTTTTACAATAAAATTAGCTATGGGTTCCACTTAACCTACACCCAGGTGGAGCCTACTGACTATAATTTTTTTTATTGTAAATTTTAAAATAATAAAATTAAACCTTCTCATATTTTACTCATAAGTGAAAAAAATGCCTTGAAAACAGATTTTACAAAATTTCATTGAAATTCAGTGTAAACTGTGAAATTTATATTACATATATTTCTAACTATTCATTTTCTAAAAGATAAAACTGAACTAAATGTCCAATCGAAGACCATAGAGCAACTTGACCAAGAATAAATGATTATACAAACTGCTGCATATAATAACACAAGACAGACTAATTATGTCACTAAGAGAAACAACTACCCAGTAGAAATGAGGAAACTAGTTTTATAAAAAAAAAAGGCAAGAAGAAGATGGCAGTAGTCCAGAAGCCCAGTAGACAAAACCATTTTAAATAACAAGAGTAAAAAATAAAGAGGCTAATTCGGAAACTTAAACAGGATTCTGTACATTTTTATTTGGAGAATATGGACGCAACGAAGGCAACAAATTATTCCCTTTGGAGAGCCACCAGAAACATCAAGAAGCCAATTACTTCAGTAGCTCTAATAAGGAAAGACTATGGACATTGGCCAAGAAATGATAAGCTAAAAGTAGACTTATTCAGAGAACCCTTATCTGACATATTCCAGCACAACATAACGATAAACAATTATGATTTGGATGACAGTATCAATGTAATGTCAGAAGAAATACCCCTGGCAACTATAAAGGAAGTGGATCAAGAAATTCGGATAAATCTTAATTCCAGAAAAACCCCAGGATTTGATCTCATCACCGAACAAATGTTGAAAAAGCTCCCAAGAAAAGGAGTAGTCATGCTTACTTATTTTATTAATGCAGCATTAAGACTTAAATATGTGCCAGATATCTGGAAGGTAGCTGAAGTTGTAATGTTACCAAAACCAGGAAAATCGCCTAATGATATTAAGTCATATAGATCGATATCTTTACTTTCTACAATTTCTAAGCTATTCGTAAATCTCATACTGAAAAGGCTTAAAACAGTCATAGTGAAAAATGATCTGATTACAGAATACCAGTTTAGATTCAGAGAAAAACCTTCCACTATAGATCAAGTCCATAGATTAACGGATATAATATAAAGAGTCTTAGAAGATAAACAGATTTGCATTGCGCTATTTATAGATGTGGCCCAAGCCTTTGATAAGATGTGGCATGACGGCTTGTTTCGTAAATTAAATAAGATGCTCTCAAAGGAATATGTTTCATTGTTAACATCATATATAACAGGCAGAAAATTCAGAATCAAACAGGAAGGAAAATATTCCGAAATTAAGGAAACCAAAGCAGGAGTACCCCAAGGTAGTGTGCTGGGTCCAATACTCTACCTACTTTACCCCTGTGATATTCCAACCTCTCCAGAAGTAACCATAGCAATGGTTGCAGATGACACAGCATTATTAGCAACTGACAAAGACATATTTACATCTACGGACAAAGTTCAGAGAGCAACAAACAAACTCCTGGAATGGACTGATAAATTGAAAATCTAACTGAATGAGGTGAAGTCAGTCCACATCAACCTCACAAATAAGGTACTGAAAGATCCTCCGTTAGTAATGTTAACGGAATTGTCATCCCTTATGAAAATAAAGGTAAACATCTATGTATGAACCTAGATGCTATACTAAGATGGAAACACTACATCAAGAAAAAGAAGGAGGAATTAAATATGAAATACAATAAGCACTATTGGCTCTTAGATATAGATTCAAATCTCTCATTAGGAAATAAAATAAAATTGTACAATCAGTTTTTGAAACCAGTATATATGTATGGCAGTCAAACTATGGGGATGTGCAAAGGAATCTAATGTAGAAATTCTCCAAATTTTCCAAAATAAAGTACTGAGAAATATGGTTAATACCCCTTGGTATATAAAAAACAAATATATTCACCGAGATCTAAATATTCCGACGACACCAGAAGAAATAAAGAAGATGGCCAAAAAACATGAAAATAGACTTCACATTTATCCACGTACAGTGGCTCTTCAACTTCTTGATAACCAGTCCATGGTTAGAAGATTGAAGAGAACCAAACCATTTGAGTTAGTGTAGTGTTGTGTTGTGCTGTACTAGTTCTAATATAATACGTATTGGACAATGTTCAGACAAAAATTAATGAGTCAATGGGCTCTTTAGTAATATGAGTATTTAGGTTAAGATAATGCAAGGAAAGTTAATGGTTGATTTAATAAGACCAGTTTTAATAAAAAAAATTAATTTTCTATTGCTGTGATTGCTTATTTTGCCTATTAAATATCTTATAGTTCATAATCCTTATTTCAAAAGAAGAAATACAATTTCATTCCATTTTTTTAAAAATTTAAAATAGCGTATTATTGTTTCCAAATCAGATGGATTAAGATGTATCTACAGCCGGACCGCCGGAAGGATTTCCCCTTTCGTTTGCAATCAAAATCACTTTGATCGGTTAATTATTTCCAAAACTATCGTGGGACAAACTTTAAAAAAAACATATGAATCGAATACAGAAACGCCTCCTTTTTCAAGTTGGTTTTTTTGCTTATTAGTTATTTTATAGCTCATAATCTTTATTGAAAAAAATTCACCCAAAAAACATTGTTTTTAAATTTTAAGCAGCGTATTATTGTACTCAAAATCAGAAAAATTGGGATGTAACTATGGTGGGAACACCGGGAAGATTTCACCTTTCATTTGCAAGCAAAATCACTTAGATCTGTTAAACACTTCCAAAGCTATCGTGGAACAAACAAACAAAAAACAAACGGGTCAAATACAGAACCTCCTCCTTTTTTGAAAAAAGTCAAAAAAATTTTTTAAGTGAAGTAAATCGTAAATACTAGATAATAGAATAATTAAAGATTCCAAAGGTTTAAATACAGGCAGAGATTCTTGAGAAGAAGAATGGTAACCAGAAAATAACAACGGAATGCGGAAATTTCCACAAGTCTATATGTGGAGTCTGTAAGAGCTTTCCACCTAACTACATAACTATTTGTTACATAAGTGATACAGAGCCTGAATTGAGTCAATATTATACTTGTTTACTAATAACACTACAGTTGACAATAACTTTACTTCTACAGGTGTAAAAATTTGAACACCTGTTTTTGTTTTAGTTTGTGCACTACAATAACCATGGTAACTAAGTATCAAATCTAATCTGAATATAAATTTATTGAATATTTAACACTGTTTTAAATATGATAAACTTTTTAAGTTCTGATAATTTCATCAGTTCATTTATTTTCCATTCTGTTGACGTAATTTCTAGACGAGTGGTGTTACGTTACTTATGTAACAGATGACGCGAGCAAATCTTTTACGTCAGACAAATCAGTAATATTTCTCCTTAGAGTAACTATCTTTTTTTTAATATTTGAGAAAAATGGGGGCTAGATTCAAATCCACCAAAAATCATCATGATGTGGGATTTGGATTTCGTCTGTAAAGCCTTGTATCATGACTGCAGTTTGTAAATGCAGTAACTACTATGAAACCTCTGTATTTAAACCCTTTTGGTTAATTTGTTGTTAGTTACAATCACCGTTAGGTATTACCTCAGAGGACAATTCGACCAAATAGTATATGGAAATTCGTGACAGTATTCAAATGTTATTATTATTGTGTCACTATTATATGTATTTTTCTACAAGCATTTACTTTTTAGTGTTGCTATTTTCGTCTATTTTATCATTCATCACATATTTCTATTATCTCTATTTCACCCTCGAATATATTTTAAATAAGAGGGACAATTTTCATTTTACCTAATTGCAGTAAGTTCATCGTTTTCCTTCTTTTCAGTGTCTTCTTGTACGTTACCCTCAGGCTGCCATTTATACACCTACTGCCTCTTCGTTCCTCTATTCACAATGGCACACTATTTGTGTGCTAGGGCCTATATCGTAGTTCTCTTCTCTTTCGCATTCGACTGTAACTCGTATCATAAACCCCTGAAGCTGCACCGACCAATCCGAGTCCAAAGAGAACTTGTTTGAGATAGTATTTTTTCTCCGTGCTCTCTTTTCATTTACGCTTTCAGTCCAGGGACCAGTATCTCCGTCTACCAGCTATGAACTTATTTCTTTTGACAACGTTCCAGAAGTCGTTCCCTAGAGAATTTGTCTTTACCAATATTTTTACCTTGTTCGTTCATTCTATCGACTTACTCCTATTGGTCTTTCCTTTCATTAACCAAAAGCTATTTTTGTGAAGTCCACCCATGTAAGAGCACCACACTTTCCAAAACTGATATACCAATTTCGTACCAAGGGTACTTTCCTCTTTAACTGGATATTTTCTATTGCTTCTCCATACAGATCTTAAATAAATTAATTGCAAATGCACCAAAGAAACTGTACATATTGTGTTATATTATTTCGGCCTCAGTTTGTCAGGAATCAGTCTCCAAAGATTACCCTAAGCCATTATTGCCTTTTCATAAAGTGTAATTATAAATGAGTATCTATGTAGTTATCTATCTCTCTTTCTCCTTCTCCCTCTCTCTCTCTCTCTCTCATACACATACACACACACACACACACACAGGCCTACTACACACATAGTGTGTGTGTGTGTGTGTGTGTGTGTGTGTGTGTGTGTGTGTGTGTTTGTGTGTGTGTGTGTGTGTGTGTATGTGTGTGTGTGTGTGTGTGTGTGTGTGTGTGTGTGTGTGTGTGTGTATGTGTGTGTGTGTGTGTGTGCGCGCGCGCAAGCCGGGTATTGACATGGAAAGATTCAATTAGTGTTGGTGTTCTATTGGTTATTCTAATATAGTAGTTCTAAATAATGTTTAATGGTTTAATGTTGGACATATCCTAAGGACATTTCCCAAAATAGGATACAATTATCTACTTGGTATAAACTAATCCTTGGCTCATTGCTTTAATGGCTGTAATGTACACGTAAAACAGCCTTATATTGTAATTGTATTAATTACACATGTTTAAATCTTTTAATATCAACGCAATTAATATATATTAATTTCACTAAAGTATTAATGTAAATGAAACTTGTTCTTTGAATTTGCAAAAGAGTCGTAATTTGTATAATGGAATGGGATGTAATATGTTATACGAAATTCTTGTTAGGGGTCAAAGTTGCATAATGCATTTTGTTTGTAAAATTTCTAATTCTTGTGTTTTTGAGGTATAAAAACATGAACGTTAATTCATGTACAAATGAAGAAGACAAGTTAAACGAGTTTTCGAATATTCCTCAACATCTCTGTTGTCGATGGCAACGATATACAGTGTTTACTTACAAAGGCCTGAAGTATAATCTACGATAGAAACTCTAATTAACATTTATTATTTGAACCTCATTATTGAAGTTTTATTGTTTATATACCTATGCCACCTGAGGATTTCTACTTACTTTCACTTCAACTCCCTTTTCTTGTCTTTGAAATAGATACTTTGGTAGGTTTAGTCAGAAAAAACATGTCGGCTTTAAAAATTATTTTGTCAGTATTTACAATATTTAATAAAAACGGCTGCTGTTGGATTGAAGAAATTTGATCCAGGAAATTGTTCTTGATGAAAGACGAATATTTTAAATGCGTAAGTCTAAATGTATATTTACGTTATACAACGCAGCTCCGTCAATAAACACCATTTGCCAAGGCACGGGAAGGCATCATTAGCCTTTCACTATCTAACTTTATTATACCAATCACACACACACACACACACACACACACACACACACACACACACACACACACACACACACACACACACACACACACACACACACACACACACACACACACACACACACACTCACACAAACACATACACAAACACATACACACTCACACACACGCACGGGCGTGGGCACACAGTAATTAACAGTTTATTTATGGTATAAATGTGTGTGTGTGTGTGTGTGTGTGTGTGTGTGTGTGTGTGTGTGTGTGTGTGTGTGTGTGTGTGTGTGTGTGTGTGTGTGTGTGTGTGTGTGTGTGTGTGTGTGTGTGTGAGTGTGAGTGTGTGTGAGTGTGAGTGTGTGTGAGTGTGTGTGTGTGTGTGTGTGTGTGTGTGTGTGTGTGTGTGTGTGTGTGTGTGTGTGTGTGTGTGTGTGTGTGTGTGTGTGTGTGTGTGTGTGTGTGTGTGTGTGTGTGTGTGTGTGTGTGTGTGTGTGTGTGTGTGTGTGTGTGTGTGTGTATGTGTGTGTGTGTGTGTGTGTGTGTGTGTGTGTGAGTGTTTTGTGTGTTTTTGTGTGTAAGTCTGTACGTAGTATATGTGTCAGCGTGTGTATGTGTCTGTTCATAAAAGATTTTAATCAAATCGTAATTCAGCCGTAGAAGATTTCCGTTGGTAGATTATGAGGAAGTAACTAAAGTGCTGGCGAATAGGAACTATCTTATAAAACCTATATCAAGAATGATAAAAGGTAAGGCTAAAATAAGTCACTACATGATAATACTGGGGTCAAGAATCTTGTATGCTTTCTACTGATTTTCAGTTAAATCAGCCATGGAGTTCATTTTATGTTGCTTTATTTTATTATATGCTATTGTTTTCTCAAATAATATGAGGGCGAAGCAGGAAAGTTGGCTTGTGCTTCATTGTAACCTGACTGTCAACATATAAAAACCCATTAAGGAACAACATTTTGTTAGAGCTCGTCTCAGTTCCTGAATATTATCGGAAGAGTTCAAAGAAACCTTTTTAATGACGTGAGGTTACCTGACGGCGGTTATATGAACGTGCTGAGGAACACATAGAAATAAGTTCTTGAAAACCAAAACATAGGTGAGTCAAATAGTTACAAGAACGTCACTAGAAGACCTGCAAGTTCGACGGTTTGGCGCTTACGTTTGTGCTGTGCGGAAAGTCCCATATTTATTGAGCCGTAATTGTTCAAGAAGTTCATTCCCTTTTTACCATAATATTTAAACTGGCTGTAATTACGATCAAACAAACCCCTAATTATATAAACAACCGCCTTTCAGATGTCATTACCGAAACATACAAAGCCTAATGTATCGTCTACTAACGTAATTGTCCCAATTGCTTCTTTATGCATTACAGAATGAACGGATGTACTCCGGATGGTAATTATTCATCATATTTTTATATTATTGAAGGAATACGTCTCGGTATAAATATATATATACACTTATTTGTGTGTGTGTGTGTGTTTGTTTGTTTGTGTGGTGTGTGTGTGTGTGTGTGTGTGTGTGTTTGTGTGTGTGAGTGTGTGTGTGTGTGTGTGTGTGTGTGTGTGTGTGTGTGTGTGTGTGGTGTGTGTTTGTGTGTGTGATGTGTGTGTGTGTGTGTGTGTGTGTGTGTGTGTGTGTATGTGTGTGTGTGTGTGTGGTGTGTGTGTTTGTGTGTGTGTGTGTGTGTGTTTGTGTGTGTGTGTGGTGTGTGTGTTTGTGTGTGTGATGTGTGTGTGTGTGTGTGTGTGTGTGTGTGTGTGTGTGTGTGTATGTGTGTGTGTGTGTGTGGTGTGTGTGTTTGTGTGTGTGTGTGTGTGTTTGTGTGTGTGTGTGTGTGTGTGTGTGTTTGTGTGTGTGTGTGTGTGTGTGTGTGTGTGTGTGTGTGTGTGTGTGTGTGTGTGTGTGTGTGTGTGTGTGTGTGTGTGTGTGTGTGTGTGTGTGTGTGTGTGTTTGTGTCTCCTGTCCGTCATCAAAGTGATTTTAATTTCGTTTGCACATTTCTCAATATTTGGATTGAAGTAAAACAAACCACTGACTTAATAAGTTGTAAAACCACGAACCCAAACGTACAACCCTTCAAAATGTACTCGTACGTATTAATTTATAATCACACTGTCCTAGTAACATTACGCGTAAAATTTCAAATACTAAATACCTTCTAAGCTATTATTTAAACTTGTTGAAAAGAGCAAAGCTGTCTGAGCCGTCATTTTTCTCTGCACACATATTTCCGTTTCTAGTGGGCCTCAGAAATGTTGTCTAATATAGATGTATCTCTAGTAAACCACTATCAAAGATTTTGTAATATAATTGCTGTAAGCATGGAGGAAATAGATAAGCTTTGGGATCCTTTATTATCTATCACTAGTTTTCACAAGGTTTCTTTCAGGTTTTCCACTTCAAACTTCAAGCGACACTCACCAGGTGCGTTTTATCGTAGTGGTGTAAAATCATAACTAATTTCAAAAATGTTGCAGTCGTTTTCTGAATTTAGTTTGTTAAATTAAACATTGATATTTTTGTTAGTTGTTTGCATTGAAGTTTGCTCGTCTTAATTGCCAAATTATTTTTATTATTATTATTGTTTATGGATTTTAATTTAAACTAACTTTAAATGAGGAATAAGTGAAGAGTTTCTAAATAGGAATAAACCGAGTAGTTTTTATTTCGGATGATGATGAACCTTTTGTGATAATCTGACATTGACGAATGATAACCTCATATACCTTTAGAAATTTCTAATTTATTTAGATGTTGTTATTATATAGTTCATTAAGAAAGATATTAATTACAACCTATTTTATTTGAAATAGACGTTAGGATATTGGAGAAGTTGGAATACATTCTGGAATTGTAAGCATTAAAAAGGTCTTCTAGTTAGTCAAGGGAGAATTTATTGGACGGTTAAAAAGAAAAGATCTCGCATTAAAAAGTAGAAACCCGGACGTACTTGAATTACAATGGTTGCAATCCCTACTACAATACAGCATGTTTAAAACTGAATTAGATTATTTATAACCTTTATAAACTTCAAAAAGAATTATAAAAAAGTATAATGTTAATTTTTATATATATAAACTAAAAGATATTGGAGATTATAAAAGTAATTTCTATCTTAATGATAAATTGTAATATTTTATTTTTAATTTTAACATTCTGGTGACATTATATAGGTCGGCTTGGTTTCATTTGCAACGGGTAAGTAGTTTTATATTAAAAATGATAGAATTTAACTAAACATTTGTGCAATTTAAGCATTTATTTTTAATTTCCCCTCATCGGTGTTTCGAATAACTTTGAAAACTAGCTACATACAAAACGTATATTTCAACAGGAACAATGATACGAAGTTTATCTTACCTTGACCTTGAAAATGTTTATATTTGCCTCTATTATCTCTCTCGTGTCGGACATGTATTTCCATTCTCTGTCTGTCACCTGATTGGTGTTTCCAACAAACTCTGTAATTTCCCACCGGCGCAAACTCTCTCGACTTTCAAACTATCAACAGTAATCTTCCAGCTGTACAACCAACGGCTATCGAAAACAACTCAAAAACTACATTACAAAGCCGGATATTTTGTAGTCTCAATAAAAATATTTCATGAAATATATTTAAATATATCGTAACTAATTAATCATTTCTTAAATTAACGTGAGAGAATACGAGAATACTTTAAACAATTATTTTCCTCATTACATCTTTGCAAGAGAACCGCTTTCACTCATCATTTTCCAATGTAAAATTTTTTTAATAGAAATTGTAGAATACCATCTCTTTACCATCACTGATTTCAAATTTAGCTGCCAAAACATTTAAGATATTGGCCTACTCTTCAACATTATTTCATCACGTTTCCAGACAAACTAATACCTTTTACCAAAATGCGTAAGTGTTCAGGGTTCAAATAATATTTCTTTGTATTTAATGTCTGTCACGTGTTAGACACGTGTAACACAATCGTGGTTGGTTAAACGTTTTTATAACCTAAAAACTGGACCTAGATAAGATTAATTCTTTTAATATGTTTCCCTTAACTAAAACGTATAAGTAACTAAAACAAATTTAATGTGCCCAATAAAGTACGCTGGAAATACTTTTTTACGTATACACAGGTAACACAATCGCGGTTGGTTAAACGTTTTTATAACCTAAAAACTGGACCTAGATAAGATTAATTCTTTTAAAACGTTTCCTTTAACTAAAACGTACAAGTAACTAAAACAAATTTAACGTGCCCAATAAAGTACGCTGGAAATACTTTTTTACGTATAGACAGGTAACACAATCGTGGTTGGTTAAACGTTTTTATAACCTAAAAACTGGACCTAGATAAGATTAATTCTTTTAAAACGTTTCCTTTAACTAAAACGTACAAGTAACTAAAACAAATTTAACGTGCCCAATAAAGTACGCTGGAAATACTTTTTTACGTATACACAGGTAACACAATCGCGGTTGGTTAAACGTTTTTATAACCTAAAAACTGGACCTAGATAAGATTAATTCTTTTAAAACGTTTCCTTTAACTAAAACGTACAAGTAACTAAAACAAATTTAACGTGCCCAATAAAGTACGCTGGAAATACTTTTTTACGTATACACAGGTAACACAATCGCGGTTGGTTAAACGTTTTTATAACCTAAAAACTGGACCTAAATAAGATTAATTCTTTTAAAACGTTTCCTTTAACTAAAACGTATAAGTAACTAAAACAAATTTAACGTGCCCAATAAAGTACGCTGGAAATACTTTTTTACGTATAGACAGGTAACACAATCGTGGTTGGTTAAACGTTTTTATAACCTAAAAACTGGACCTAGATAAGATTAATTCTTTTAAAACGTTTCCTTTAACTGAAACGTATAAGTAACTAAAACAAATTTAACGTGCCCAATAAAGTACGCTGGAAATACTTTTTTACGTATACACAGGTAACACAGTGAAACCTAATAAACTGAACTTATAAATAGTCCTTTACAATTGAATGAATTATTGTACTATCAAGTCAGATAAAGAAATGAAAAGAGAATATCGTGGTGTAAGTAACTATCGTTGATGAAAAGAACAAACTTTTTGGCATTACTTGGATAAATAACTATATAAAGGTTTTATCGAACCATGAAGCAATCGAACCAACGTCAGCTGTGACTCGTTGGGCAAAACCTGATAAGGAGAAGATAAAGGTGTCTCAGACAAAGTGCATTGCTACCTATAATACGTGCATGGATGGAGTTGAGAGAATGGTCTGGTTTATAAAGAGGTACAGGTTAAGCAACGAAAATGTGGATTATGTAAGACCGACGTAAGGAAGCAATGATCTAAGTGTAATGTTGGCCTCCATCTTGAATTTTTTCAGGTTAGACATAAGAGACTTTAACGACTGTTTGAACTAACACCACCTTTATCCTATACATATAGTCTTTTGTTTGTAAAATGTACACTTGTATGTGTTAAATATAGTGTTTTCTTTATGAAACAATAAATATTTAACTTGACTGCATCTTCAAGTTTTTTTTCTTGTATATGTCATGATTCCCATTTGGGACGTTTTTCTTTAAACAAGCCTAAAACTGCTACATTTTTAAAAACAATTCTTAAAATATATTTTCTTAATTGTTAATTGTATTAATAAATGTTTAAACTAAAAAAAAATAGTTTTAAAATTTGGCAGGTAATAGGTTAAATGTGTAAAACAGTATGTTTCAAAAGCAATAAAAAGCACAGTAGCATAATTATTAACAATAAACAACTATATACTCTGGCTATAAATATGTACACAACATTTATGTACATTTTGCAAACACAGTTAGTATTATTAGAAAGTTACACATAAACCGTTACCATCATCAGTTTAATAGTAACCTTTTGATGATGCTAACTGTTTTTGCGAAATGTACATAAAGATTATGTAAATACTTGTAGCAAGGGTTTATAATTAATTATTAATTATGTATACTCTAAATAATTTTAGTAAGTTAAAAACATATATAAATAAAAATAAAACAATTTCTATTAACATGACATGAGTTTACTATAAACGTCTTTACTAAGTTGCAAAACCTCTATTTTCTGTGGTCCACACAACAATAACTCTGTGACCCAATTTATCACAAGTAATACAAACATTGAACTCAACGAGAATCTGGAGTTTAGGTAAAACTGTGTTTTTCGTTTCTGTCTTTAATATAAAATCAGAAGAATGGAAAAAGAATATTACGACTTATAATGAAAAGCAGTTTTAGATGACGTAAAAATTATGAATAGATTGATGAATCTGACCTTGTCGTAAGACGATTGTGTCAGAGACTAAGCATTTCTAAAGCTTTCTAAGAACGGTTTTGGGCTCACAAAAGGATTATGCTGTTGTCTTCATAAATCTTTTCAATCGAATACCATCTGAATCTTGCTGTAACACTAAATGACCTCGAAAAACAAATTTTGAAATGCCTACATTTATATTACAAAGTACCTGAAATATGGTTAGTTAACACAGTTCTTGGCATTTTCCCACTTGTAAATAGGCCTAACTATTTCCTTACTTGGAAAAGTCAACTAAGCTAGTAGTACATTAACATATATAAATATATTCTGGGATTATTTCGTTGAAGTTGTAGTTGTCTTTAATATAGATATAACATAATGGACAATCAGAAGTGTATTAACATTTTAAGAAGTAATGTTTCAGAATTGAATGTAATTGGAAAGTGGTTTGTGACAGGTTGGTTCATAACTTTGGGTCTGCAGAAAGTATAAAATTAGAAAATATGTAGACTATATAAAATAAAATACTTCAACGAGGAAAGGAGGTTCGGAAACGCACAGTTGTTTTTGTGGGTTTGGGTGAAATAATGTTTTCTTTTAATAACTAGAGACTATTAATAACTATTTTTTTATTATTTTCTGTTTATGTTAATTTCACTTTTCAAACTGATGAGGTAAAAATTCTAAATTTCGTACGACCTTTTTCAGTTCATTACCCTATATGGAGTTCATGAATTTTGATGGGGCAAACTAAATTTTGAGGTCGCTAACTAGAATTTTGGGGAAATTAGTAACTCTGGATTTTAATTATAATTTATAGTCTGCGTTTTATAAAGGTTATGTGCAAAACCATTTTGTACGTCAAAACATTAATTCAAGCAAATCTGAGATATTTGAAATTTCAATTACTACACAATAATTGCAAATTAAGGGTCTGTATTATATTAGAGAATGTTTTAATTTAGTTTCTTCCCTGAATTAATTTCTTTGACAATGTATTTTGTCGTTTCTCACTTTGTCCCTGCCATTATATCGAGTGTTTGTAAGGAATTGAGTGAAAACTGATTCTACCAGCAGGTTCTACTTTCTTCTACGTAGTAATTTGACTTTTCAAAGTGATAAAACGGAGTTTACTAATATGGAATTATTATTGACTACCATTTTTTAAAATTTTACAACAAAATAAAAATTAATATTATTAAAATTATTACGAAAACTTCCAACTTTTATAATGTATATATATATATATATATATATATATATATATATATATATACAACGTTTTAAAATCCAGTTATAATAAAATTAATGTAATAAAATCTTAGTAATAAATTACGTAATAAATTTACGGAATAAATTAACGTAATAAATTGTAACCATTTTACAATTTTTTCCATTTTATCTACAGCTATGTTTATTTGAAATTTCATTTTATTTGTATGAACCATTTGCAGTTTTAATTGTGAGTAGTTAATGTAATTGTTAGTTACTTGAACAATTTTTATGTATTTATTATTTTCTTATACCTTACTAATTGGCAAAATTAGAGATATAATTTGACTATTTAGAAGAAATACTGTAAAGTGTATGTGGTGAAATTATTTGTATAGTCTATATGAGTATTTAGCTATAGCTACTACAAGATAATATTGTTCTCTCATTCTAATAGTTCCCGGGGGAGGGGTGCCAATATCTGATCGTAATCTTACCGCTGCTTTGTATCATTAGATACCACAAGATAAAGATATATCCTTTAAAAGGACACAATACTTTTACTTTGTTATTTGTGTTATTTGAACACATAATATATACATCACAAATAGTATTGCTGTAAGAGCATTCTTATTTGTACAATTTACGAAATACTGCGCAAGTCAGGACCTGTAATTCGTAATATTGCACATTACAAAAAAGTGTATTGTCTACGACAGATATTTGTGGTTATTTAAAGAGTTTGTAATAATAATGTAATAACTTATACTGTGTCTTTTTGGTTGGCGTGTGGATCTTAGTATTTTTATCTGTACCTCGACCAGTGTAATGGAATATATGTAAAGCAACCAGTGAAATAAGCGACCGTCACGAAATGTGCGTAATAAGTTGCCAAACTACCCCACCACCACCAAGGTCATTCAACAAAGGGATACCGAAACCGGAATGTGCGACTAAGTTACACTTCCACTATCGCTACAACAGCCTAAGTTCATTCAACCAGAGATTCCCCACCCCTGTCACTATGTCTATCTGTCACTGCCACTGTAATATTCGTTGTGTAAAGATCGTGCGGTTAATTGAACCAGGCCGATCCATGCCATATTTATGTGTGCTATCAGCTTTGGTTGGTACTATAAAGCTCTCTACTACCAACAAAGGTAAACAGAGCGCGCTCTATGGCGGTTACTCTTATAACGTCCAGCGCCAAAAATCTGGAGGGATCGATATTCTAGCGATGTTTAAAGAGGTGTCGAGGTGTCACGAAAAGTAAAAATGTCTAGGTTTTGAGTACGAGTGAACATCTGGCTCCCATATGGAGCACGATTGGAGGTCAAGAAAACTCTTCAATCGGCAAAGAATCGTACCCGGGAAGAAGATACGGCCGTATCAAAAATCTAGTCAGGAGTTAGGCGAGCTTCACAACAAGGTTACGATCTAGTAACACAGATGCCAGCTCAGCTAACTATGAAGAGAGTTCCGTACCAGCAAAGGAGTAAAGTTCAAGGTAACTCTTTGGAGCTAGAAAAACGGGACGACGTACTTTTAAACAAAGAGACTGTGAAGATGAAAGATTCTCTTAACGGCTAACACAGGTAGGACTAACTCTTTTAAGAATTATATCTTTCAGTGGGACTTTAGGAAGAGAGGGATTTGCATCATGGCAATACTTTTTCATTGATATACCTTCAAAAATTCAAGAAAACAATTTTCACAGATTTATTCCATCCATGCTGATTTTGTTAGCTCGACCGAGGAAACAAATTTATATTCAGTTGCTTTTTCTTTATTGCCAAAAAAAGAAACCGATGTCAGCCTCATTCAACTAATAGGCCTACTGCAAGCTACACCTAATTGGACACCAAGACAAGTAAATGTAGATTTCGAAGCCGCAGGAATATCGGCTGTGAAAGCAGTCTTACCAACAGTAGAAGTAAAAAGATTTTACTTCTACATGAAAACGTGTTTACGGAGAGAATTTCAAGATCTGAGTCTTACGCAAGACTACAAAGAAAAAGTTCGCATGTTCATAAATACGTGTGCATCTCTTCCATTTTTCAAGCCTAATCTCTGGTTGGAGATCTAATTCTCGAAAACCAGAAAATTATACGTTACCGGATTTTTTATTAGTTTATTGAACATCGTATAGTGAACAAAATGATATACAACAATGGAACTGCTACAATAGGCGGCATAGGACCACAAATTCAGTTAAAGCTTGGAACAATACACTTAATAGCACACACGAGAATCAAAGAACGTATTTTTTACAAAGGTAAAAGTCAAAATAGAGATCTCAAAATCTCACAAAAAAATTTGTGTGAGATGTTGAGTTCTCTATTTTGACTTCTACCTTTGTGAATAGTTCTCACTAGCTAAGCTCTAAGTAACTAAAAACTTATTTTTTGTTTGAAGACAGAAGCTGAAAACTCAGTCTGCATGTTTATGACATCACAGCTAACCTTGAAAGGAAAATTAAAGTTGAAGTATAAGAAAGTGAACAGGTATTGAAAAAACAATGAAGAAATATGAATGAAATGGTGACATTAGCCAGTCTCCGGTGGCTTATTTCCATAGTAACTCCTACCTTCAAAAGATGGATTAGGCTAACATTATAAAACGTTACAAATAATTATGAAAGATAAAATTTTAAAAAAGCATTGGCGAACCTTTTATAAGGTTGATTTCAAACATGCCTAAATGATTGAATTGATTTGTTATCATTTAGCCAGTCCAAAGCTTGGTTGAAGTGTACTCAAAATCAGAAAACATAAATATACACAAATTTAATAGTTCAAACTCTCTTGGGGAGAGTGTGGGATGCCCAGAACAGGTATAATTCTGCGATGGTCGCTTGTTTCACTAGTCACTCATTACACTGAGGATTAATACTCAAGGTCCAGGTAGTAAATCCGTAATGGCGCTTATTTCACTGGTCGCTTTTTTCGCGACACCGTGTAATCCTTAGATCAGGACGAAGACCCAGATAATTATGCCCTGAGTACTTCTGCTGAACATACAAAAAACCGGTTTCTTTTTTCCCTTAATATTGTCAATATGATGGTGTACCTAAATTAAGCATTCCAATATGGTATAATACGAAACACGAGTTAATATTATTGAAAATGTCTTAAATTCGCTTTTCTGCCATTATTAATTAGTGTTTTTCTGAAACAATTTTCAATAACTTTAATTCGTATTTGGAATACTTATTTCAAATGTATCATAATATTAACAATATTGGTCGAAACAAAATAAACTGACTTTTAAAGTGAATATTCTCTGAGTTATAGTCCACGGTGTCGTGCCACTTGCGGCCCTACTATTGAACACCGTATATATTAACTAAATTATTATTTTAAACCTATATTTGATCTAATAATCAATCGTATCCAATATTACACAATATTAAAAGGAAGTCTGTTCCAATAATTGCAATGATCCAATAATAACTGTTCACAGTGTTATGAGAGACGCTCTAGAAAACAACGTCAAATTAACAGAATTTTAAAACTATTTCATTCAGCAGTGGTTGTAAAATATTACCATACCACGTCACATATGGAATTTTCACGACCAGTGAGTATCATCGTACAAAGAACTCAGTAGAGGGCTGGAACTACGAGTTAAATACCTTGGTTGGAAGGAAGACATCCAAGATTCTATTTTCTCATAGAGAAGCTAAAAATAATAAAAATGAACACACCTTTCATTTTAAAATGTAAGGACTTGCAGAAATGGGAGGAAAAAGGAAAAAGGTATTCAAAAAACTAGACCAGTTATTAAAGTTTCGTTAATGAGTTCAAAAACAGTGGTGACTTAAAAAATTTTTTAATTGCATTGAGCTGTAAATAAGTTGGAGGGAACAAAACGTCACATACATTAAAGACCGATTGTTTAATTAGTTAATTTTAAATACTGATAAGGCGTGCAGCTGATTTTTAAGTAAAAAAAAATAAATAAATAAAATAAAATTGAAAAAATACAGTTTGAAAGTAAGCAATTTTGATAAATACAACACACACAATATACTTGTTGCTTAAAGTCCGACCCCAAACCTCCCCGTGATATAAAATAGCAGCTGGAAACTAGTGGTACGCTAATACACACTATGCTAATATGGGGCTCTAGCAGACTATATTTTTTATAAGCTTTAATACTTTCCTACGTGTAGCATGAGGAACAGTATCCAAACATCTTAGTCGCAAGTGGTACGATTTTTGTTGGATCGCAACTTGCACGGTCACAACTGTGACGTAACTTAGTTCTAGGAATCAAAAGGGTCAAACAGCAGGTAGTTCCTGTGTCTACACGTTGACCAGCAGTAAACACCGAATATAATTTGAATAGGAATTTTCTGCTTCAATGAATTGTAGAACCTAAACGATGTATTTTCCAGACGAACTTTGTACACAGCGGCTAGACGTGAATCATCTACAAGATAACATTCACTGGAGAAACCGGGAGATAAAAGTACCATTGTACTTCATCTAGCCATTCAAAACGTAGTTTTAACAAACAAAGTACTCGTCAAGAGTTTTCAACAAAGGTTAATATATTTTTCTGTCGACTTTTGTCGCAAGCTGTTAGAAGTGCCCCGTCCGTTAGATAATATTCACTAGAGAAAAATCAATGGATAAATGTAGCACTATATTTCATCTGGCAATTCTATATATATAGCTTTAACAAAGAAAGTAAGGCCTACTCGTCAAGAGTTTTTAACAAAGCTTAATTTATTTTTTAGACGACTTTTGTCGGAAGCTGTTATAAGTGACTCACCCGTTAGATAACATTTACTAGAGAACAATCAATTTATAAATGTAGAACTATATTTCATCTGGCAACTCTATATATATAGCTTTAACAAAGAAAGTACTCGTCAAGAGTTTTTAAAATAACTTAATTTATTTTTTAGACGACTTTTGTCGGAAGCTGTTAGAAGTGGCTCAACCGATAGATAACATCCACTAGAGAACAATCAATGGATAAAAGTAGCACTATATTTCATCTGGCAATTCTATATATAGCTTTAACAAAGAAAGTACTCATCAAGAGTTTTTAAAATAACTTAATTTATTTTTTAGACGACTTTTGTCGGAAGCTGTTAGAAGTGGCTCAACCGATAGATAACATCCACTAGAGAACAATCAATGGATAAAAGTAGCACTATATTTCATCTGGCAATTCTATATATAGCTTTAACAAAGAAAGTACTCGTCAAGAGTTTTTAACAAAACTTAATTTATTTTTTAGACGACTTTTGTCGGAAGCTGTTATAAGTGACTCACCCGTTAGATAACATTTACTAGAGAACAATCAATTTATAAATGTAGAACTATATTTCATCTGGCAATTCTATATATAGCTTTAACAGAGAAAGTACTCGTCAAGAGATTTTAACAAAACTTAATTTATTTATTAGACGACTTTTGTCGGAAGCTGTTAGAAGTGCCCCGTCCGTTAGATAACATTCACTAGAGAACAATCAATGGATAAAAGTAGCACTATATTTCATTTGGCAATTCTATATATAGCTTTAACAAAGAAAGTACTCGTCAAGAGTTTTTAACAAAACTTAATTAATTTTTTAGACGACTTTTTTCGGAAGCTGTTAGAAGTGACTCATCCGTTAGATAGCATTCACTAAAGAACGATTAATGGATAAAAATAGCACTATATTTCATCTGGCAATTCTATATATAGCTTTAACAAAGAAAGTACTCGTCAAGAGTTTTTAACAAAACTTAATTAATTTTTTAGACGACTTTTGTCGGAAGCTGTTAGAAGTGCCCCGTCCGTTAGATAACATTCACTAGAGAACAATCAATGGATAAAAGTAGCACTATATTTCATCTGGCAACTCTATATATAGCTTTAACAACGAAAGTACTCGTCAAGAGTTTTTAACATAACTTAATTTATTTTTTGGTCGACTTTTGTCGGAAGCTGTTAGAAGTGACTCAACCGTTAGATAACATCCACTAGAGAACAATCAATGGATATAAGTAGCTCTATATTTCATCTGGCAATTCTATATATAGCTTTAACAAAGAAACTCGTCAAGAGTTTTTAACAAAACCTAATTTATTTTTTAGACGACTTTTGTCGGAAGCTGTTAGAAGTGCCCCGTCCGTTAGATAATATTCACTAGAGAACAATCAATGGATAAAAGTAGCACTATATTTCATCTGGCAATTCCATATATAGCTTTAACAAAGAAAGTACTCGTCAAGAGTTTTTTAACAAAACTTAATTTTTTAGACGACTTTTGTCGGAAGCTGTTAGAAGTGACTCAACCGTTAGATAACATCCACTAGAGAACAATCAATGGATAAAAGTAGCACTATATTTCATCTGGCAATTCCATATATAGCTTTAACAAAGAAAGTACTCGTCAAGAGTTTTTAACAAAACGTAATTTATTTTTTAGACGACTTTTGTCGGAAGCTGTTAGAAGGGCTCCGTCCGTTAGATAACATTCACTAGAGAAAAATCAATGGATAAAAGTAGCACTATATTTCATCTGGCAATTCTATATATAGCTTTAACAAAGAAAGTACTCGTCAAGAGTTTTTAACAAAACTTTATTTTTTAGACGACTTTTGTCGGAAGCTGTTAGAAGTGACTCAACCGTTAGATAACATCCACTAGAGAACAATCAATGGATAAAAGTAGCACTATATTTCATCTGGCAACTCTATATATATAGCTTTAACAAAGAAAGTACTCGTCAAGAGTTTTTAACATAACTTAATTTATTTTTTGGTCGACTTTTGTCGGCCGCTGTTAGAAGTGACTCAACCGTTAGATAACATCCACTAGAGAACAATCAATGGATAAAAGTAGCACTATATTTCATCTGGCAATTCTATATATAGCTTTAACAAAGAAACTCGTCAAGAGTTTTTAACAAAACCTAATTTATTTTTTAGATGACTGAAAGAACTCGCCGAGGAGGTTTAAAGGTCTTTACCGACTAGAACGTATCATGCTATGTCCGTTATAGGATCGTGTCAGGCACGAGAAAAAACATTTTGATCACTACTATGTCCACTGTAACGGATCAACAGCGTTCTATACCCGTATAGAAGTGTTATATAGGAACCTAACTGGTGATGAAGAAAGGTTTTACCAATATTTTCGCGGCTGCAATGGGGTTTAACTGTGTCACGTACCGTGCATGGAGCGTGTCTCCGACAAAATATGCTGACCGACAAATGTTGAGCTGGCCGGTCATGGCACGCTACGGTGTTGCCCGGTGACGGACGGTCTAAAGGGCGTTTTACGTACTAATGATGCAAAGAATATTTGTTTGCATCTGTCGGTACAAGTACAGTTTTTGTATGATACGTTCTAGTGGGTAAAGACCTAACAAAGCTTAAACAATGTATTTCCCAGGCGACCTTTGTCGCCAGCTGTAACAAGTGACTCATCTATTAGATAACATTTCCTAGAGAACATTCAAGGGATAAACGTTCCTTGTATTTCATCTATTATATAGTTTTAACAAAGAAAGTATCCGCAAGAATATTTTAACAAAACATGCATAACGAGACAATCACGCTAACGTCAAGACAGGCAATAATAATCAATAGTTTAGCAACTGGGCAACTCTGCATATTTTAGTAAAATTAGGATAAATTACGATTTTTAAAACACCCAATAAGACATTCTGAAAATAGTTTATAATAAATCTTTAGAGTTTACATGCGCAGTGTATTCTAAATATTGTTAACAATTTGTCATTGTTAACACAAGTTTTCAAAAATTATATTGCTTCAAATATAATGTAAATTTATTTATAAAAAAATCATGAAAATATATGGCATTTTTTAAATGATAACTAATTACGAAGACCTCTGAAAAATTGTAAAAAAATTGTGTTGAAAAGATCAAGACTTTTTTAAACATTATTTTACTTTTACCTTATATTTCAATTTACGCTTGATAAGTACTATGACTATTTCCAAGAACTCGTATTCCTTAATATTTTTGGGTCAGGTCATTGTGTTCCTCTGAAATGGTTAATGACAGGCGCGTGGCATAATAACCACAGGCAGGTATACACTTGCAATTGTTTGTTTCTGCTTGCAGAAACAAGTGATGTGGTAAATAAGTAGTCTATAAACTATTTTGTGAAAGAAGAAATCGTTATTATTTTTAATTTGTCACAATATTTTAAATATCCAAATCAAAATAAAAGTATATAAAAATTTGATTGTATTCTAAAATTTTTTTTGTCTTTTTATAGATTAGATATAAACTAAAATTGTACTTTAAATATTTTGCTACTTGTCAAAAAAAACCTTTCTTTAACTGTGCCGTAAAGTATCTGAACGGCTTGAATGGTTTTCTTTAAGTGAAGGTATTTTTTAAAAAATTAGTAACAAATAAAAATTCTTAAATAAATAATACAATAAAATTTAATGAAACTAAAGTATCTTATTTTTCAAAATAATTGACGAAACATATTTCTATATCCATTTAACGTTCAATATGCTAAACAAATACCATTGTTTCAACATAGTCGTACTTTATAATGCTAAAATTTTACATTTCTCTTATACAGTATCTACAATATAATTAGATTCAGAAAGTCTTTATGATTTCAGACAGAAAGGTAGCTAAGTGGATATTTCTTGACTCTTTTGCCAAATATTGTAGTTAAGAAACATCTTACCTTGTTAACATTTTAACACTTTTTTAAAAATTTTACATAAACGGTTTTTACCTTAACTAACCTGAAATTGATGTTAATAAACTAAACCCATTAATGCTACCGCCATTCCTTATGACAGATTGAAATATTTAATACAAATTCAATTCCCAGATTTAAGAGGGAAATAAAAAGAGACCTGTACGAAACAATATTATCTTTTATTATGTCTTTGCACATTGGTCAAAAAGTTCTAGAACAAGAACACTTGTAACGAGTTTTTGAAAATGAAAGTTTTATTTATTCTTTCGTAACTTTTAATCGCTTATAGCTCGAAAAGATAGCCTTTTTCACAAAAAAAAATCAAAAATAATAAGTAGGACTATTTGATGTGGCATTTTTTGTCTACTTCCAGGATATTTTAAAACATTTTTTAAATTTGTTTTATAAAGAACCTATTTTAATTGATGTAATACAAGCTCATCTCTTTGGTTGGTCGAGTTAGATTTGTATGCCGTGTTTTAAAAATCAATTAATGCCGTTCGCCTTATTAGTAACTTTTAAACCTTGGCTATATTTTTTAACCATTTTAATATTTTTAAACACTCAACAAGAGAAATACCGGTCATTCTACCGCGATTGCTTGTTTAGAAACGGCAGAAAGCGATGTTAATTTCTTATACAACTTGTTCTTTGTATTAACGTACTGGAGGTTTATGTGAGTTTTTTGTAAATATTTAATAATTCATTTGCAAGACTAATTCTTTTGTAAGAGGTATCCTACTTTTTTTTACGAGATAAAGAATTTTTCATTATGTACGCAATATATAGGCCTAATGAAAAATATTTAAATGAAACACGACCGGAAGAAAATTTAGTTCCTCAATCATAATATATGTAGTTCTGGTCAGAAGAGTGTTGTGAAATATTTGCTCAATGAATCGCTTAAAGCAGAAAAGGGTCAAGTGACAAAATAACAAGTTATTGCCGGGGTAATTTTCTTTAAAAATAAACCCAAATGTAAATGTAGAAATAAGTGAGATTCTGTCCTCGTATAACAAGACAGCATCAACATAGATATAGGACTAATGCTGAAAGAAGTCAAAAGGCGCTTGTTCCTCCACTAAGGTACACCAAGATCCTCTAGATGAAACTAAAGGAACAAGGTTGTATCAAGTTCCTTCATCAAGGTTCTAGTAAACCAAAAGTAAAACAGAAGTATGGGTCTTGCTAAAGAAAAGTTCTAACATACGATCTTTAGAGGTTGATAATTAAAATCTCTAGGATTCAAAAATGTAAAATTTCTACAACCTACTTTCAGCAGGCGAACTACTTTCAGTCAATCAAAGACAATAACGTATTGGTTCAATTGTAGTAAATGACTATCAATATGATATCTCAAAAGGATCTATGTGCATGCAGAAATAAGAGAAAACTATAATCTAGTATTATAGGAAGCTTCAAAAAGTAATTTGTAGAATATGCAAAAAAATCTCATGAGGTGAATGCTGTGGCAGAATTATGTGAAATAAATTCGCGTGTCTTTAACTGACCGGATTACTTCTACACTGTTTTCCGCACAAACGAAAAGTTAAGTAATCACTTCAAACAATGCAATCAACATTTAGGTTGACTAGAAGCGAATAATTATGCAAAGTGTGCAGGAGTCACGCGGTATAGCATATTAGCTGTTCCAATATCTAGTCCTACCGTTTTCGTAGAAAATCATCCAATATTTTCATACAGTGTGTTATTCTGGACTGGAAAGTAAAAAGGAGTTACTAACTGACTACAGCACACAGGTAGAGATAGCCTTGTATGCATTTCTTGAGATAAAAGATTTAATAAAGCTTTGACAATAACATAAATAACTTTCAAACCCAGAAAAACGTTTTTTGCGGACCTCGGATTTAAATGTCCATTTGGGGCCCAAAACACCCAAAATTATGGTATATTTGTTCTAGAAATATTCAACATTTTGAAAACGCATTTAATCAGGTTATTTGCAGGAGGGTACCATACTGTCAATGTTCAACATACGGCCCCTACTAAATCAATTTATCAGCTACAATTTAGTTACAAACAAATCTCTATACAAAAATATTGTTACTTACAATTTACTCCGATTCCGTGTTTAAATTTGACGGATCCAGGCGTCTCTATTGCTCTCCCTCTTGGATTGAAAGTACAACATATCTTTATGAACATATTTTCCATAAATGTTGTCGGAACAACCTACAAACGTAAAAGTAAAATTAGGTTTAATCAATATTTAGGCCATAATTTAGAGATAAAATTGTTCTACCAAAAGTACACGCTCAAATTGTTTCATTTTACATATAAATTATTCATCCGGTCATAGAAAATCGAATTATTTTGTATTAGAACAATTCGATACTCTTTGACACATTCAATTGAACATTGTAAACTTATAAACCTTTATTTGTCTCATTGTGACTGCAAACTTCTTTTTAATTCGACCAATGTAGTTCCTTAAACTTCGTTTTGCAAGTTCCTCTTCTAAGTCTTTATTGTTATCTCTATTTTTAACTCTATTATTATTAAATATAAAAATATTATTATAAGAAAAAAAAATTTTGAAAAATGTATGAATTATTTTTTCTTTGTACTTGTCTTTATTTCAAACCCTTTAAACACATATTAAATTTTAAGCAAAATTATTTCTTACGTTCACAGTTTGCTAACATATTGATTTACATTGACGGATCAGTCTTTAGCAATAAATAAATTATTATTGGTTATTAATTATGGTAAATTTTTAAAAAAACTTAGTCACATCATATTATATTAAATAGCAGCACTATTTTGTTTTAGGACTAAGTGAAACCTGTACATATTATTTTCTATTTACAAAGAAGCCAAGGACAAATAAAATGCAACATCATTCACATAGGCTTACACTTTGTGATAACACGTTTATCGGATACAAAGCTCATTTATTATACTATATATTGTTATTAAATCATTATCGTTAAATTATAGGACACATATTTTATAATATATAAATAACAAATACTTCTTATTCTTACATCTAGGTTTTCTCTTCTGTTGCATGTCATTAAGAGTTTTTACCTATACAAATTTGTGTCAATAAATTTATTTTCTATTTTTTCTTTTTATTACATTTTTTTCCAACCTTTAGAATGATTCTTAAATCTTAAACCGTCAGTAACCTGAAAAAAACAAAAAAGCAGAGTTTATTTACGTCTCGCCTTAGTGCTGGACCAGAGTAAAAAATTTTAATTTTTTACATTAATCACGTTAAATTAAAATTTACTTATTGGACTCAACTGAATCAAAAAGTCAATTAATTGTATTTCGAATTAACTGTAATTAACTCTAAAGCGAGACTAAAGAAGCTTTCATATTCATTTGAAATATTAACATTTATATTTTAGCTACACACTCCGAATATTAAAAGAAAGAATCCCAGCAAATATCAAATGAAAGAAAAAAACTTTCCTTGATTCATGCGAATAAATGTAACTTGGACGCTTTACTTTCAATTATTTACGTACTGGAAGGATCTTAAGGAGATTTTAGAGTTATCGGTTGACAAATCCATATGCTACAATCAGCCTACAGAATTATAAATTAATTTCATTTTCTACACGTGATTTCATGAAAATAAACATTTCCATAAAAAGAACTACTGAAATTAAACGTTTATACCAAAAATATGATTTTTACATTAAAGTTTTTACTTCTACATTAATCATTTCCCCAACGATAGTTACTGTAAATTTGTACACTCATTAGAATTACTTGATAACCAGGTTATGAATGAGTTATTCATAGTAAATAGACAATTAGCTTAAGTGTTATGCCAATTTGTTTAATAGCTCCATCAAAGAAACCGGCGGATGCAATAAGAATTAGGGAGGAATCAGAGATAAAGGATCGTAAATAGACACTTTGGTTTCGTTTAAAATGTAATTCATAAGACAAGGCTGTGACGTACATATTAACAAAAATAGTTTTCTTGTTACGCTTATTCAATATAAACTAATTTTTAAAAAAGAACACGTAAAGCATGCAATACTGAACAAAGCTATTTATCGTAAATGATTAAGGTCTTAGAAACATATAACTTACAAGTTTATATATATATATGTGTGTGTGTGTGTGTGTGTGTGTGTGCGCGCGCGCGCGCGCGCGTGTGTGTGTATGCACGGGCGCGCGGGCGTGAGTGCGTGTGTGCGCGCGCGCGCGTGTGTGTGTGTACGAGTGTGTGTGTGTGTGTGTGGGTGTATGTGTGCGAGTGTGTGCGTGTGTGAGTGTGTGTAATTTGGTTCGAGTTATACCTTCCAAAGCAGAAAGCGAATTCAGATTTTCCAAAATTATAGATTCCAGCATTACCTAGGTTTCTCTCATCAATAGTCACCTTACCTATTATCTACTCCTACCTAGGCTTGTTGAGTTTTCTCCTCGTCCTTTTTCCCTGCTGAAATCCTTCCCAGTGCAACTTTTACATGTTTTCATTTTTAGAGGTTTTTATACCATAAATAAACTGTTAATTACTGTGTCCCCACGCCCGTGCGTGTGCGTGAGTGTGTATGCGTGTGTGTGAGGGTGTATGCGTGTGTGTGTGTGTGTGTGGGTATGCACGGGCGCGCGGGCGTGAGTGCGTGTGTGCGCGCGCGCGCGTGTGTGTGTGTGTGTACGAGTGTGTGTGTGTGTGTGTGTGTGTGTGTGTGTGTGTGTGTGTGTGTGTGTGTGTGTGTGTGTGTGTGTGTGTATTTTGGTTCGAGTTGTACCTTCCAAAGGAGAAAGCGAATTCAGATTTTCCAAAATTATAGATTCCAGCATTACCTAGGTTTCTCTCATCAATAGTCAATACTCCTACCTAGGTTTGTTGAGTTTTCTCCTCGTCCTTTTTCCCTGCTGAAATCCTTCCCCGTGCAACTTTTACATGTTTTCATTTTTTTGAGGTTTTTATGCCATAAATAAAATGTTAATTACTGATGTTCACTTATTTTAATATGTTTTCGTATTTGAAATTTTGTAATTTGAAATTTCCTACAAAAACATGAAAATCACACTATCTACTGAATATGAAATTTTATCAGTTAGTTATTGTCAATGTTTCCGCCCTACAAAGAACTATGGTTTTTGTATTAATATGTGTTTGCTTCTGTCTTTCCTTACTACTTTCAACTTTCCCTGCTAATAGATATACTTAAAAACTTTGAAATATCTGTATTTAGCTATAGCTATATAATTGGTTTTAAGTGACTACTCGAATTTACAACAGAATAAGGCCCAACACGTCAAATCTCATTTAAAATATATTAGGGGCTATTTTTTGTAATATATATTTTTTTTAGTATCTCTTTATCTGCGATGCGTTCCGTCTAAGTTCACGTTTCTAACATATTTTTACTTTTTCCATAAAAATCAACAATCAGAGAGGGTATTTTTTGCTCAGGGATGATTTTAAAACTCGTATTCCACTGTACTTAATATTTTACAAAATAAGGAAATTTATTTAAATAAAGAATATAGTAAATTATATTCGTACTTTAGCTGTACAGTAAAAACGGTTAAATTCAGCCTTAGCCAGAGCCAGGCTGCTGGTAATTTTTAAGAGTTCAAGAAAAACATGTGCAAACGGGTTTCAAGACAAAAACAGGATGGAAAATTATACGAACGCCCGTGCACCATTCTTTCTTATTTGTGATAAAAAAATATTTAAAAGAGTTGAAAACCTCTGTCCATACTCTATATGGGTAAAATATTACTTCATGTGCTCTCGCTGGCAGGCCTCATAATAATACGAGTAACTGCCACCGGCTCTCAACTTGCGACACTAACTCAGTAGCAGCAATCCACACTAAAAATATCCATTTAATATTACATAAGACTTTGCAGTTTTCTGGTTTATACAAACTTGTAATTTTCTTATAAATAAAATCAATTACAATTTAAAATTTAACATTTTTGCATGTGTTTATATTTAATTATTTATTACGTAAAAACTCATGTCATTACTTTATAAGCTATGAACTCATAGGCTTAAGAAGCAATAAAACCACAATGTTTAAGTACCATATTTCATTAGTATCAGGCCGAGATAAAGTTTTATTGAAGTAAACTATTCAAAATGGAGATTATGTTGTTTAAATAGTCGTGTCTCAGTTTGAATATAATGTCATGTGAAATTATTAGTCCTAAAATGACTCACGAACTATTAAAAAAAATGTTGTACAAAATTCGTTATTATTTTGTATTAGGTGTTACATTACTATAATTGGAACAAAATTATTAAACTCTAAGGGAAAATATTTTGAACAGAAATAGAAGTAAAATATATTCTGTTATACTTACTATAGGCCTATTCAGGAAAAGTTTATTTAAACCTATGTATTTTAAAGAATGTTTTAAAAAAAGGTTTTACATGCTAACACTCTTTATACAAATATCTTGCATGAAAGTATATTTTCAACAAAATACAAAAGCTTCAATTTCGATTAAAATAATTCCTCACGTTTGTTTAAAATTTGTTTTCCTTTGAAAGAACGAATTTAGAGCAACATAACAACAACAATGGAATAATTTCGCTAGAAACACATTCGAACGACATATGTCTAAAGCTAATGACATTTACGCTTAAGATTTTTTGAAAAATTTCCGTAACATTTTGGTATTTTCCTATGATTAATAACATGAGATTATTTAAATTTTACAAAATGTCAAGAATACACTAAACATTATCTACAGAAAAATATTCGCTGTTATTGAGCTCATAACGTAAAAAACACTCAATCATATTCCAATCTGTCTTACTGACTTTAGACTACTAGTTATTTTTAAAAACACAAGGTTTCAAGTGACAGGTTTTAAAAGCTTTCCACTTATGAAATTAATATTATAGAAAAAACAAATCACAACTTGAATTGTTTTAAAATCCAATAGTTCAATACAAATTGTGTAATAAATTTTCAATGAACACTAGTAGTGTGATGATAATTTCGTGAGGAACTATATATTTTTAATACTTCAATGTTAGGAGTTACAGATTAGAGCTATTACATAGAGCTACTTAATGCATAACAGAGGTGAAGAAATTTAGGTAGGACCTATCTAAAAATGACCATGCATTAGTTAATTATTTTATATATTTTTTACATTTAAAATCTTATTGAGACTTGATTTGTTTTTGTTAGAGTAGCGAAAATAAGTAGAAATATTTTTTAGTAGTTAATAAAAGGATGCCGATATATATTGAATTGTCTTATACAGGATGGTTATTGAAGATATGTCAATACTTTGGAAGCTCGCTCTACACGTAAACATAAAGAAGAACGTTTACGTAAACATAGTAAAAGCTTTGTATATATTGAATTGCCTTATACAGGATGGTTATTGAAGATATGTCAATACTTTGGAAGCTCGCTCTACACGTAAACATAAAGAAGAACGTTTACGTAAACATAGTAAAAGCTTTGTATATATTGAATTGCCTTATACAGGATGGTTATTGAAGATATGTCAATACTTTGGAAGCTCGCTCTACACGTAAACATAAAGAAGAACGTTTACGTAAACATAGTAAAAGCTTTGTATATATTGAATTGTCTTATACAGGATGGTTCTTAAAGATATGTCATTACTTTGGAAGCTCGCTCTACACGTAAACATAAAGAAGAACGTTTACGTAAACATAGTAAAAGCTTTGTACATATTGAATTGTCTTATACAGGATGGTTCTTGAAGATATGTCAATACTTTGGAAGCTCGCTCTACACGTAAACATAAAGAAGAACGTTTACGTAAACATAGTAAAAGCTTTGTATATATTGAATTGCCTTATACAGGATGGTTATTGAAGATATGTCAATACTTTGGAAGCTCGCTCTACACGTAAACATAAAGAAGAACGTTTACGTTAACATAGTAAAAGCTTTGTATATATTGAATTGGCTTATACAGGATGGTTATTGAAGATATGTCAATACTTTGGAAGCTCGCTCTACACGTAAACATAAAGAAGAACGTTTACGTAAACATAGTAAAAGCTTCGTCTACAAATCCTTCGCTAGCGAATTATCTAGTTAAAGAGATCATCTGGATTTCGGTTCATCCCATGATTTAAAATTCTAACTAATTTCTGAAGGCGTTAATTAGGAGTCAAAAATGGTTTTTCCTATACTTTTAAACCTGTAAAAGCGAAAAAAGTAAGTTTCAGAAGTATATCTCAAAGAGAGTTTGCGTAATCGATGGTGATACTTGTTCTTTTTCCTTGTCATAAAATTACTTTAAAACGATTCCTTGTCAAGTAATTAACAAAAGATTATTTTAAATAAAACTTGTAAAACAAATAAATCTAAACAAAATTTTATAAATAAATTATAGACAAGGTAAATTAATGTTAAATTAAGTGAATGAACCTCTGTTTTCGAACAGTGATGGGCAAAATGACACATTTTTTACATTTCGCAAAATAAAAACTACTTTCTTAGATTGGCAAAACAATTGATAGAACTGTAAAATAAAAATTATATTTAATAAATTAATTATTTCATGAAACACGGTATGATCCTAACAGTATATACAGGTTCTGTTAACATGCTATAAGACATTAATTTTTTTAAATAAAAATTACGGAATAAGTTTTTGAAAAAAAGTTTTACAGTATAATCTGGCAGTAAAATAATTACAGCTGTCCACAATGTAGGCTATTCTTTTCAACCGCAGAACAATTAGGTTATGGCGAGAACTTACAACGTTTTTTAAAATTTAGCTATGTATACTTTTTTTCAATTTCATATAACAGTGGAAATTGTCATAATTACTTTGTGATTGTTTGTATTTTTTTTTAATCTGTGAAAACAGTGAATAGAAGAAAAAACTAAAAAGTTATGCATTCACTTAGAATAGAAATGTACTTCTCGAATATAGGCTATTTATAGCGGTAAATTGAGACATTGCTGCAGGTTAATAGGCAGTTCCAGTCGGTTAAATGATCTGCTAGTCCACGTGCGAGAGCAAATGTTCTAATTTTAGCTGCTTCATTGTGAAGGTAATGTCCGTATTAGTATAGATATATTCCGATAGGCTACCAACTAAAACATGAATTAACTCCGTATCATTTCAAAGGACATATATTTGTAATAACAATTTATTTGTCTATTTCCTTCATAGCTAGATAGAATTCTTTAAAAAATTTCAAATTTGGGTAAAAATATAGTCTTAATGACATTGGTTTTAATTACTCCTTTTAATTTGTAGAACACAAATATCATTTCCTACGGAAATTAAGTAAAGTTACTTTTTTCACATTTTAAATGTTAGTCTGTATAGGTATTTATAGTGTAAACGCGTGTTATAGACGTTGTTAATTTTTTTTTTTTTTTACTTTTTTTAATGTGTAGAACATGAATATTAACTTTTTTCCGTGGAAAATACAAAATTTGTACTTAAACTACTAGATCAAGTACAAAGTAAATCAAGCAATACTATATGCAGTGGTAACAATAATTTAGTTAAGAAATTAATTTAAACTATATACAAGAGAAAACACAAGAATAGGTTGTAACAGAACATAGTTTTCAGAAAGAAACCCAAAACTGAATATTTTTCACTGAATGAATCCCAAACACTATCTTACTTCTATCAAAGATTAGATTTATTATAAATAACTAGTTTATAGTTTGCAATCCTATCTATTCAAATAAGCATATTAGTTTTACAGATATTTTTATAAAAACAAATTGACTATTTTGTTGATAGAAAGGTTTACAATATAAGAGTGTAACATCAAAGGAACCGCATTTTTGTAGTAGACTATACATTACAGTCCACTACTATTAATAACTATTTTTTTTCTGAAATAAGGAGATATAATTTATTGCTTTTAAGTTATAGTTTCTACAATACAATATCAGGCTTATTTCCTTGAGAGAATATGGGATCATTTTATCCGGGATTTTAAATTTTAGCTTCTAATAGGCTTACTATAGTTACCTAATATTTGTGTTTGTTGACTGTTTATGGATATTTTATTTCTCTTTGAAAATGTTTGTGTGAATTTTATACATTTTAATTTTCAACATTAGATTTAAAATTTTTATTCTTTATAAATTTTATTAAATATATTTGTAAGTGTTTTGTTTAGTCAAAACTAAGTTAAAACCAGCGAAACCATGCGGAGGGTTAACCCTCAAAATTAGCCAACAAAACGTTATTACAGAACCACAATATTTCATTCAGTTTAAAATATAATTTCGCCTCTCCGAGCTGTGATCATGCTATCTCCATTTCCTCTTCCCCTCCCCTTCTCATCCCACTGTGTCTCTCCAGCTGGATAAGACGCTGTACAGGAAATGAACATGGTGTCCCGGCGTCTCCTACAGGACTGATAGTGTCCCCGACCGGTTGTACTTCGCAACCCTTACGTGTTGATGCTGTCTTGTTAGGGAGAAGTCTTCATAATTCGGTTTTGAGGTCAAAGTTCTGTGTACTTTGTGTGTGGGCGTGTGTGTGTGTGTGTGTGTGTGTGTGTGAGCGCGCCCGCCCGTACGCTGGATTTCATAAGTTAATTTCATACGTTATGTGTATGAACGTATGCAAGATAGATACATAGAGAGAGACGCGATTTTATTACTATATTTGCCTCAATACATTAGTAAATTTAAAAATGGTAATAGATTAAAGTTATTTTGTTAATAGATTTGAAACTATGCTTTTTGAAAGTCAAATGACAGTTTTCCAAGTAAAACGAGTTCCCAGAATTAATTAGCTCTAAAATATATTTGTCTGTAAATATTAAGATAACTTTTGAAAGCAACCCCCAAGAAGTATATAACTTACAAGTAAATATGCTTTTATAAACGCTAATGATCAAAATATGATTTAGTAAGTTTTACAAACATTAAGGGCAAGATGTTTTTTTCTAAAATAATTATAAAAGAGCGTGATATATTGATTAAATTTTAGTTCATCTCTGAATATTATCTTTAGTCGTGATGAACATATTTCTACAAGATGTTAATTTCGTTAAAAATATAAAAGGATACAATAAGGTTAAATTTAAATATAAAAAACTTCAATTTACTTTTTTAAACATTAATTTTAAAATTCATAGAATTTTTTCCCAATATAATGAGATGGGTGAGGAAAACTGAATGAGCGTAAAAACAAAATAATAAAGTACATATGTAATCATATAATCCCAAATCATGGATAACCATATAAATCCAATTACATTCCAACTTTGATCTCAATTTTTTATATATTTTTTTAATGGAAAAAGAGCAGGTATTTCTTTGAATTTTTGCCTGTCCATGTATATTCCTCATCAATTGTTTAATATTCCTGATGATGTTGGTACTGTTAGCCAACTAAAAGCTTTGAATTGTAAATTCAATTATAATTCTTGTATTGGTATTTTGACTTAGTTCTTTATTAATACACAAGAATACATATTACGGTATTTATATATATACACACGCTGATACGTATTCCTTCACGGATGGAAAAATATGATAAATTTATTTATCAAATAATTATTATATTCATTATATTATTTATTTATTTATCATATATATATTTTACAATACATGTGGAGTCTACATATATAATTAAAAGCGTCTATTTACTTTTATACAATTTTTAGATGAATTAATGCTAAAACGGATAAAGGAAACTTTTGTTTTATTTAATTACTATTTTTATTAATTTTTTGTAGAAGATAATGAACTAATCGCCTATACTATTTGGCGAGGATTTTGTGTGCATCCTCGTCTACACTTTTGCCGACCCAGGGTAAGTAACGAATACTTGGAACGGAGACTATTATGATGAGTAAGTGAAATGTGCCGGCAGATTCACAGAGTCTCACAAGTCGTCACTTTCAGCCTGTTGCCACTGTTTTGCGGTCCAAAGTAACAACTGTGTATCAGCCTGGTATTACATCTCGGCAGTAGGTTAAGCTAAACTTTGAGTTCTCATCAAAAAATAATTTATAAAAAATACTAAACATACGAGAATTACATGAAATAATAGTATTGAAATAAACATACCCTATAAAATAAACGAATTTGAGTGTGATTGCGCAGAAACAAAAACGTACCTAGACTTGTATCACAAATATTAAAGCTATTAAATATGCAACCGAAGTCAGAAGCCATTCCATTTTGCCACCCTAAAACAAAGGACAAAATATCAATTTTTATCTTCATTAATTATTTTTATGAGTCAATGGAATTACTTTCTTGTGTCAAATGAAACATAAATAAGTCATCATTTTCCCTTTTACGTTATGAACAGGAATGTGAAAATGCGAATATATTAGTTAAACGGATAAAATTAAAAAATGACCTAAATATTTTAAAATTATATTAGAAAAAAAGCAAGCTTCAAACTTTCAATAATAAAACAAAAAAGTTATTTTTTTCTACAATCATGTCAATATGTCTGTATAGTTCAAGGAGGAAATAGCACCTAACCACATTTCTGCATTCCGCCTAGAGAATGAGAAAAGGAAAGGATAATTAAAATTATTTTATTAATCTGTAATGACAATATCAATGTAGGCCTACTCTTCTACAGTTTATTGAAAGACAAGTAATACAAACAATTTTTTTCAAATTAATTTGTACTTGAATCAACTATAAAAAAAACATTTTAGTTTCTTTTTATTTTATAATTACAAATAATATACAAACACACACACACACACACATAACATATATATATATATATATATATATATATATATATATACACACAATATATATATATATATATATATATATATATATATATATATATATATATATATATATATACATATGAAAGAATAACAATATTAAATGGCAAAATAGAAAGCGATTTTCATTGCATTTTTAGATTTTCCATCCTATGTATTGTGTTGGACTATTATTTTTGTTTGTTACTTTTTATACGCTTTCTTCTTTTTCGTCCCTTTAATAATGTTGTAGTTTCTTTTTACTTTTCTTTTGCATTTACCGTTTGAGGTGCAAAGTTCGATATCGTTCATCCAGTTTGTTTGTTTATTTTATCTTTTCAAACATTTTTAATCATAGAGCATTAAATATGATATTTTGTGATAAACATGGCAACAGTTTCAGGTTGTTCAATGGAGGTTTCAAGGACAACCAGATGAGAGATAAAGTCATGTACATCTTTGAGAAGTACAGAAGGGGCTCTTTGACTAGATCAGGGAGGTAAGTGCAATATACCTAAGGTAGCGGTGCTTCGGGCAGTTTAAACCCGCTCCCAAGTTAATTTTAAAAAAATAATAAATATAAACTAAAAGATATTAAGACGAGACTCGCTTTCTTCGTCAATAATTACAAAGTCTTTTTGATCGACTAAAAGTATGATTTAGATATAAAGAATATAGTTTAAACTAAGACATGTCCATAGGCTTGTAAACTTAAATATAGTTTCACAAGAGATGTCCGCCAGAATTCATGCTATTTTACATAAAGCCAGATCAGTTCTTCTAACGATACAAAATTTTTGTTATTTTACCTTCAAAATAATAAGTTGAAGCAAAAGTGATCTTGACTCAATAGGTCTGTTACACCAAACGTTACCTAATAGGAACAAAAATAAAACAATGTTTATAAGTCCAATTTTTCAAATATTCCAAGTTTTTAAATATTTTTCCAATATTTATAAAATAAGTCCAATTTTTCAAATTAAATATTTCTCCTCGTAGCATAAACTTAACTGAATAAAATATTTTTTTAAAGAATTTTAAAACAGCTAATTTATAAAAATCATATGATAGGCCTAACATAGCCTACATAAAATTATACATTCTATTAGTTTCGTTGCCTGAATTTTATGCTCGTAATTTGCAAGTGATTTATAAGAATTAACGGTAACGAGCCTTACTTCACAAACGGACAGTGCGAAAGGAAAGCTAAAGAAAACTACAACACAATCCAAGCGATAAAAAAGCGTAAAAATAGTAATCACCAAAACTAACAGTAAAACACCACACATAGAAAACAAAAAATCGAAAATTGCAAGGAAATTCCCTTTCTATTTTGCCACTTAATATTGTTATTCTGACATGTGTGTATACATATTTATATTATCTGTAATTATCGAATAAAAAGAAATTAGATAAAATTTCTCTTTGTTGGCGTAAGTAGGAATTTACTTTATATAAAACAATTTATATTACTTGTTTAAAGTATTCGTTGTGTTGGTGGATAATTTTCTTATTGACATTCTGAATGAAAGATATAATATTTTGTTACATTAATATTTATATTTGGTAATTATTATTTTTAAATATTATTTATTGCATAATTTATTATATAATATTATTTTGATATAACTATATAGATATAATATATAAGATAAAGAAGTAATATGTATAATTTATTATTATAATATTTTATCTTAAATATATAGCCTAATATATAAAATTATTTTCACTAGCCACTAATGTTATTTTTTGTCCTAAAAGACCTAAACTAACTATTATCTCTACTATTTTTGAAAAGCCTCTTCAGCAGCACTAAATGACTGCTCTCTTGTAAATAAAAAGAAAAGCACTTAAAAACAAATATACACAGGAATGAGTAATGACGTATCCCAAGCCGGGTAATGACATGGAAAGATTCAATTAGTGTTGGTGTTCTATTGGTTATTCTAATATAGTAGTTCTAAATACTGTTTAATGGTTTAATGTGGGACATATCCTAAGGACATTTCCCAAAATAGGATACAATTATCTACTTGATATAAACTAATCCTTGGCTCATTGCTTTAATGGCTGTAATAGACGCGTGGAAACAGCCTTATATTGTAGTTGTATTAATTACACATGTTTCAATCTTTTAATATCAATGCAATTGCTCTATAAGCCTATTACTTTCACTTCAAAAATTATAAATGTAAATAAAACTTATTCTTTGAATTTGCAAAAGACTGGTAGTTTGTATAATGGAATGTATTATGTTATACGATATTCTTGTTGGGGTCAAAGGTGCATAATGCATTTTGTTTGTAAAATTTAATTTTGAGGTAATTTTTGAGGTATAAAAACATGAACCTAAATTCATTTACAGAGAAAGAAGACAAGTTAAACGAGTTTTCGAATATTCCTCAACATCTCTGTTGTCAATGGCAACTATAAACAGTGTTTGCTTACAAAGCAAACCGTATAATCTACGATAGAATCTCGAATTAACAATTATTATTTGAACTTCATTACTGACGTTTTATTGTTTATATACCTCTGCAACCTGAGGATTTCTACTTACTTTCCCATCTGCTCCCTTTCCGTTGTCTTTGAAATAGATATTTTGATAAGCTTAGTCACAAAAAATATGTCAGTTTTAACAATAAATTTTGTCAGTATTTTCGATATTTAATATGAACAGCTGCTGTGAGATTGAAGTAATTTGATCCAGGAAAATGTTCTTGATGAAGGACGAATATTTTAAATATGTAATTATTTCTAACGCCACGCCGTCAATTAACACCATCTTTGAAGGCTAACGGGAGAGCGTCTAATTAATCCTTTCATAATCCAACTTATATTTTACAAATCACACACACACACACACACACACACACACACACACACACACACACACACACACACACGAACACGCGCTCGTACACGTACACGCCCACACATGCACGCACGCGCTCACATACGCACACGCACGCATGCGCTCACATACGCACACGCACGCACACACACGCGCACGTCAAAACAAACAAAACACACACACACGCACGCACGCACGCGATCACACACACGCACCTACGCACACACACACACACACACACACATATTTGTGTGTGTTGACGCGCGCGTGTGTGGGCGTTTATGTGTACGAGCGCGTGTTTGTGTGTGTTTGTGTGTGTGTGTGTGTGTGTGTGTGTGTGTGTGTGTGTGTGTGTGTGTGTGTGTGTGTGTGTGTGTGTGTGTGTGTGTGTGTAAAACAATTAACGATGCTCCATTTTTACCAAAACCAGGGAACTTGTAGTTATACCTAAATTCTAACTCTAATTCACGCTCCTTTCGACGTCATAGCCCATAATAAATTAATTGATACGATGTATATTCGTTTCCCAGGGAAGGTTTTATACGAGGAACGTATAGTTAATGCTCCGAAATACCAGTAACGTAAGCCTGTTAAGCCCTTCTGTTAAATAGGAAGCATATATTGTAAAAAAATAGAAAATATATCGCGATTTGTTTTGTTCATTAATAGTTCTAACTTCCCAATCTCAGTAAGAGTAAACTTTATACTTTATATTTTATGCTAAATGTATCACTATTTAAAGTCCAAACCGTCACCTACTCCCTGTATCTGTCACCTATCTTGTATCTGTAGATATAAGTTAAAAAGTCACATAAAAGTCTTGAAACATATAGATAAATCATAAACAGGTTTTCCTTTTATATTATATTCTCTTATTATTATATTATATAAACCTATTATAACCCCACAAAGTTTAGAACCAAATACATTTGTCCGTTATAAACAGCATTTTCAAACCAAACATCAATGTATGTAACAACAACAAATTAGTAAGCTGCAAATTGTAACGGAGAAACTGCAACCCAAGCGAAATCTTTCCCCGGCTATAAGTAGTTGAAAAAGCGTTTCCAGACTTATGTTTATATAAACGTTTTCATTGTTTTTATCTGAGTAACAAGCCCTGAAAGTTTCCTCGTTTCCTACTGGAATTCCCTGAATAAAACGACTATTTTAGCTGAATCCAGAGGTTAAACCAGATGAATAAATTCAGCGGTCTTGAGGATCCGTACAGAATCTTCTGGTTCAGAAAATATCAAATAACTTATTACAAATTTGTTTACATTGTGTTTGGTTTTGTTGTATGCTACATAGCAGAAATAAAAAATAAACGTTCGTAGCGTATATAATATCATGCAATATTTATTACTAAAAGCAGGAATATTTTTTAAAAAAAGGAAAACTTGTTCAAAAGTCTTATGGCAATAAAACAACCACCATATTTTGTTAGTCATAACAAGTGAAAATTAATTACCGCGAAAGATAAATTATGTGGCGCGAAATTATTTATTGTCAACCCTCAACAATGTTCCAGGGAACGTTACTTCTTAATTACTGTTTTGTTTACCATTGAAAAACCTGAGTGGAAATCAACCCTGACGAAATAAGTTGAAAACAACCCCATTGACAGTTGTGTCTGAGAGGAGGGTGGCGTGACGTCATCCCTTGTCAGCCATCTTGAATGATATATGGCGGCGTTGCTCCAACCCTCACCCTCTCACCCTACAACTGTCAGTCAATCTTAAAACGCACAAGTAGGCCTGCAAATAAGTTGCACCCTTGTCATCGTATCGCGAACTTTAATGGTGACTGTTTATTGCTTTTATAATTCACCAAATATTTTTTTAAATTGTTTGGATTAATTTAAATAACGTTATGTACAATAAAAACAAATAAATCTGCAAAGTAGAACAAATATTTCTTAAAATAGTGACAATGAACATTGTTACTTTAATACATATGCCTATTTGTTGTAAAAATGTGTACTTTATATTCATACAATTTATTTTCTCATTTAAAATCAAATTTGACCATCATTACTGGTATGACTATTAATAAAATTGATGTTAATAAAAATAACCATATTATTATTATTATTGTTGTTGTTGTTGTTAGTATAATAATTATTATTGTTGTTGTTGTTGTTGTTATTACTATTATTGTATTATTATTATATTATTATTATTATTATTATCATTATCATTATTTTTATTATTATTATTATCATTAGTCGGACCAGAACATTTTATAGGGACCCTTGAGGAAGTTTAATAGTCCTGACGATTAGAAAATTTATTATTATTAGTATTACTGTACTATTATTATTAAGGATAAGGAAACTAAGTTAAACTTAAAACCGTTAATAGGAAAAGTCCGTAGTTACAAACGAGTAATATGGAGTTATTGGCACAAACGGTTAGTTTATTATATTACCTGTGTTTGTGACAAATACATTACAATAGCATAGACATTACAAATTACCAGGGGATATTGGGTAATGACAAGGTTTTATCCTTCATCAACCGATTGACCTTGAGAATTCATTCCTCCCTCCACTAGGCAAGCTTATAGGGTGACTAACGCAGGGCTCTGGGTTTCATTCATTGATTTACATTTTATAGTATTGTTTACAAAAATTATACTTTTTGAAACAATGTTATTTATGTTTTGTAAATTAAGATATGTTTTAAAATTATAATTTTTTTATATTCACACAAAGAAGCTAGATTATTTTTACAAAAAAATTAAAATCTATGAACTGATTTATATCCTTTAATCCTAAAAAAATTCAAAGCATAAAATTAAGAAATAGACGTTGCGTTAGAGAAGCTCTATAGGAGTTTTACAGTTTGCACTGTCAGTAGGGCCTAACACTATTTAGTTCCAGTTATCAATAGCCATCAAAAACCCTTTTAAAAACGATTCTATCTAACATATTTTTTCTATTAATATAATTTTTTTTAAATTAAATATAAATAAATAGGTAGGATACTATTCGAGAAAGAAGTAACACTTCAATTTTGAGCTAAGCTTGTGGGAGTAACATAAGCACCAAACATGCGAAACAACTCAAATCTCACAAATACATATTTTACAAAATTATTTAAATGTCATACACGTTTCGACAAGATATCCTCATCAGTAACGGTTGAATAAATCAGCATGGCTGTCCAAACATGTATGATATTAGAGTCATTTTTTAAAATATATTGTGGAATTTGAAAATTTTTTCGTGTAGTCTACAGAAGTATCGATAATTTTACTTCAATTACTCAATGAGGAAGTATCTATATTTTTACTTCAATTACTCAATGAGGTCCATTATTAACGTCATGAAATATTAACTAGGTTAAAAATAAATAATATAGTTTAATATTCTGTCATACAGCTAGAGGGAAAGAGAGAAATAGAGAGAGAGAGAGAGAGGAGGGAGGCTGCTATAAATATAGATATTATAGCTTTCATTTCTGTAGCCAAAATGTAAAATGTGTCAATAGAAAAAAACGATAAAAGAAAAATTCAAAGTTCTTATATAATTACTGATCAAGTATTTTTTTTTTAAATACAAATAAACCATTTGTTATTTCAATATAATTAATAATGAAATGATAAAATGCAAATAATAAACAAATCCGAAACAAATATTTATTCTAATTGCGCCATTAATATAGTTTATTTTTCTCACTGCCAAATGAATCATTTGCTCACAACGCCCTAGTTATCAGTAATTAGTGCAGCTACGTCATTAAATTTCATTTATCGGAAGTATAATAAATATATTGATGCGATTACAATGGGTGTTTCGTCACCATTAGATATATCACTAATCATGTGTCCCTTGTAATAGGGTCGAGCGACTCTTGCTTTGAAAGTTTTGCGAGTTGGAATTGCAATTTTGTGAGATAAAATGCCTCATTTTCTGAAGACAGATATGATGCATCAATTTACTGTCAACTTGTAATCCACAACATATATTGTTCTGTTTTGTCAGACTTGCCTTTTTTGACGCGTGCCTAGAAGCGCATCCAAAAGAGCAGCCAAAAACACTTTCTGGGAAGGGTCTGGAGTTCAGGGCCTTGGGTTGCAGTGTCTTTACGTAGCCCCGAGCCAAACTCTTTAAATTAAATGTCATTCTACGCCATTTCAACCTTAAAATTAGACACAAATATAAGAAAATATGTTAATTAATTGACTTTTTAATTTAAATAGATACCACATTTAAAGAATTCTCAATGAACTTTAACTTTAAGTAATCTACATTAACAAGGTGGTATTTATTTAAAAAACAGGGACAGGCTTTCAAGAGAAAACAAGATGTTAAAATGAATTTTTATTTTATACTATAATGAGTCAACTTATATACCACGAAAAATTATTCTTTTACATTTGGGGATCAGATAGTTATTCCTGTAATTAATTAAACTCACATCTCTATTTTTGCACTAATAGTGAGAATAGACGAGCACATAAAACTATTTCTATTTACACATATGCGTTTACTTCCTTATTTCTTCTCTCTTACAGTTTTACCTTTCGGCTTACAAAGGACCAGATGTTAGTCCGTACTTCTGACTGCTCACTTCCTTTGTTCCCTACACGCTTTACACATTCTTCACAACACTTAGCAAAGACTATGTCATTCTAAATATTTACAAAAATCTCTTACTTCCTACACTAGTTTACAATTAATTATTTTCAACGTCCATATTACACTGCTTAAAGTGACGACGTGGTCACTACGTAACTGATATGGTGATATACGTTTCTCAAACAAAACGTGAGACCTGAAGATGTTAATTATTAGTGTGTGTACTTTTAAATGAAAGATGAGAAAACTTTATTTTGAAATAAATATCTGCCTAGTATCAACAAAACTATCTATAAAATATTGAGTAGTTTTAACGAAAATGTAATACTGACAACTTGAAATCCCCATAAAGAAATAATTTAATTCCATTGTGAATAATTTGCCGCTGGTTGAAAGCATTTAAAATAACTGTTAACTAAAAGTAAGGACTGGCCTTCATGAGTTACAAACTCCTATATTCATAAAATCAAATAATAGACCGTGAAAAGTAGAAAGGGTAATTCGTAACACTCCTTAACAATTCTTGAATTTTTAACTACTTCGATAACACCCGGTAGTTTTCAAAGTTATTACTTGTATGGAAATGTGTATTTTGAAGATTTCAAGTATTTACCATTTCAACAATATATGTTGCATTTGTAATAAACTAAGTGTTGCTACTAACAACGGTGTGTGATGGACACAGGCGTAAGGACAACGGTGCAGTGGTACGAGCCTATAGCCTGACTTTAAGAGGGAAAGCGGTTTACAACTGGATTGTTCAGTAGAAGGGTGGGGACCCGTTGTTTGTTATTGAAACTTTAGTCTTTCTTTTCACGTGAGAGTCAATCTGAACGTTAACAGCAACGCCTGATCCAACAGCCTATTTTTCATACATTTTTTCGCTGCAATTAGTTTTACAAATTTATTTGTCTAAAATAGCATTTCCCGCTGCAGATAATCTGCATTTTTACCTCTATTAACTGACTTGCTAATATATCCAATCATGATCCCTATGCTACCGAGTCCCTAATCTTTCACGAATTTCATAATTATATTTTCATCAACGAGTCTATATATTTAAAATTACTCCTTAATTCATTACGTAGGTAATTGGTTATAGGGAATTACGGAACTATGAGACTAAATCAAATCATCATTTTTCTAGTTCGTAATTTATTTATTATCTCAAAATACAATATATTCTAAACACGATATATATATATATATATATATATATATATATATATATATATTAAAATATATATATTGTAATTTTCATTCCTGATAATGTTGGTACTGTTTACCAACGAAAAGCTTTGAATATAAATGAATAAATATTCTTGTATTTGAATAACCTATGTTGTTTTAAATTATTAAACAAGAAAACGTATTATATATATATATATATATATATATATATATATATATATATATATATATATATATGATAGAACAATCATAGCTTATAACATAATCAGGAGCTTATAACATGATAGGATGCCAGTTAGTAGTTTACTAATAACAAAACACATCCTTAAGCAAGACTCAACTATATTTGCTTATAACATAATAGAACGGTAGTTATTAGTTTATTTAACCTATAATAAAACACATCCATAAAGAAGAATCATCTGTAGAGGGACATTCGTTTATATCAGGATAACACTTGAAGTAGTAGTTTACTCCAACAGAGCCATAAAGAAAATCATTGACTACCGACCAAATTAAGCAATTTAGCGCTCAAAATTAGGCCTACACTATGAAAACTGTAATTTTCCACTGTTTCTCCTGTAAACCGATAGAATTTTGAGTAAATGTGGTTTCCTCGGGTGTTAAATGCAAATAAAATAACAGTTGTGTAGCTATATTCTTTTGAAAAAATCCGGGTAGCTGGTAGACACTCTTTTCATTTCGGTTGAGATCCAGTTCTCTTCAGGTAAGCGACCGTGCTCATACGATGCTAAAACGTTCTATTGCATAATCCAGGGTATCGTTATGTCCTTTCTTTAGTAATAATGTAAGGCTAATATTACATTCCTTGTCCTCTACTTACACGGGAATGTAAAGGGCAAATATCTATCTATGGCCCCGATAGAGAGTAGGTCTACTTTAGATATAAGACGTGATGTCATAATCCAGGTCATCGTTATATCCTTTCTTAAGCCCTGGTGTAAGGCTAACAATAAATTCCTTGTCCTCTACTTACACGGGAATGTAAAGGGCAAATATCTCTCTATGTCCCCGATAGAGAGTAGGTCTACTTTAGATATAAGACGTGATGTCATAATCCAGGTCATCGTTATATCCTTTCTTAAGCCCTGGTGTAAGGCTAACATTAAATTCCTTGTCCTCTACTTACACGGGAATGTAAAGGGCAAATATCTATCTATGGCCCCGGTAGAGAGTAGGTCTATTTTAGATATAAGACGTGATGTCATAATCCAGGGCTCGTTATATCCTTTCTTAAGCCCTGGTGTAAGGCTAACATCAAATTCCTTGTCCTCTACTTACACGGGAATGTAAAGGGCAAGTATCTCTCTATGGCCCCGATAGAGAGTAGGTCTACTTTAGATATAAGACGTGATGTCATAATCCAGGGCTTCGTTATATCCTTTCTTAAGCCCTGGTGTAAGGCTAACATTATATTCCTTGTCTTTTTTTTTACATGGGAACGTAAAGGCCAAATATCTATCTATGGCCCCGATAGAGAGTAGGTTTACTTTAGATAAAAGACGTGATGTCATAATCCAAGGGATCGTTATGTCCTTTCCTTAGCCCTAATGTAAGGCTAACATTACATTCCTTGTCTTCTTCTTACACAGGAATGTAAAGGGCAAATATCTCTTTATGGACCCGATAGAGAGTAGGTCTACTTGAGATAAGAGACCCTCCATACGTGACGTCATAATCTCCCTTTTAGACTCCTCTACGGTGTTTTATATCCCATACTTTAATCGTGCATATATTCATGTTCTTTTCCTATCCTTCTTGGAAAATCTCCAAACTGCAAAAAATAAAATTACTACCATTTTTATAAATCTTCTATTTACTTAGGTCACACAAGAGTTTGGGTCTTCCAAGAAGTCGACAGAGAGGGCTAGAGTACCCTGGACGGTTCCAAAATTTTCAACTACTCTTGAGTTGCTTCCCTTATGTTTTAAAACTTATATCTCTTTTTATCCAGACCTGATTTCTAGCCTTCGAAAATAAGTAAAGAATAATACAAGGCGTGTTACTCGATACGTTAGACGGTGGTACTTGAACGTTCTTAGCTTTAAAAATAACTCTAAAAATGTTGCCATTCATCCGAGTTATTTTTGGTGGTAATGATAAGTGTGCCTAAGGCCGTAGTAATATTGAAAATAGTATTTAATTTTCAATTTTATAACCTGATGAATATTTTTCAAAAGATTTTTTAGAATGCTTATTTCTTTTGTGAAGATTTGTTCTTCACTTGCCACTCTCATAAGTAACTAACTTTGAAAGTATTCTCCATATACTTCAGATCGAAAAAGAACTTGCCTATCTGAAACTACCGATTAGATTCACTTCTATCTGTTTCAATAAACATTTCTTTACCACTTTTCTGTTATTTTCTCTTTTTTAAATTTTTTTTTCCACTTGGACACACATTTATCAGTCAGGCTATATGGTGTAATTTATTTTTAGATTGCACTACACAATTATCTAAAATATATTATAAAAATGATGTAGAAAATGTTAAACAAGAGATATTATTCCCATTTTATTTGGATGTCATAATAAATCTGTATTATTGTACCTCAACAAATTTAAGAAATCACAACGATTATATCCTGTTTGGTTTCATAGTTTGTTTTACCATTTTCAATATACTATTCTTTTCCCATTCTCGTACCTTTTTTAAAAAGATAAATAAGTTACCAGTTGTCTAATTCAAAATATCGACATAGGTTTAAAACTATACTTAGTGTGGCAATAATTATAGTAATAATTCTAAATATCTTATTTAGTTTACTTTGTCGCTAAGAGATGTCGCTGGAGTCATTAGAAATTGATTACATAAGCCGGAAACAAATGCAGGCTTTGAAATTAAATACTGTACAGAACTAAACGAATTGAACTCATATTTTTATAACTTACTGTGTTCTACGGTTTAGTTTGGAAGTTTTTAATATGCCTATTAATTTTTGCATGAACTGAAAATACACGCACATTTTAATACCGTAATATTTCGTAGCTCATAAACCCAAAATTCAAGGAATAAAGAAGCAATCCCAATACGTTCACTAAATTGATTGTTTTTTTTTTTAATTATTATTCTAAGAAGAAAAGTTTTACTCTTAAATTTTTTTAACTTTTCCAATTTTCGTTTCCTTTGCCTCATTTTCCCAAGCTAATTCATTTATATTAAAAAATATTAGCACTTTTGGGTTTCTTTATTATTTTCCTATTTGAATGAAAATATATAAAGTAATATTTTAAAATATAACGATCTTATCTAACTTTATACTCTGTGTTTGCAACAAATACTTTGGGAAAACCAATGGTTAGCTTGCTCTTCTGCTACACTCGCAAAGCGTGTCGGGGATTTTCCAGTTCCAATTTCTAGCAACTTGCTGGTAACTCAGACAGACCTACATTTCATAAGATTTACTGTAACTAATAAGACTTGTTTTCAATAGTTTGATTTTATCAGTACAATTACTTAAATGCATTTTAAAATGTCTAACAATTTTGTAGCTTAGGAAAATATCAGAAAACTATTCTTGTATAGTTTAGGTTTATTTATTCAATTTGTTTACTTAAACAACAGTCTTTTGTCCTGGTTTTACTGTCAAAGATATTACCATTGATCAAGAATTTTGATGGGGTGGACTTTCCGAACGTGGCACTTCCGACCACAGACACAGGCGTGGTATTTCCGATCACAAAAATTTCATTCGTGGGAGTTCCGACTACTGACAAAACCACGTGGGGTTTCCTACCATTCAATTCACTACTCCACAATACTGATGTGACGAGTCGAGTATTTTACTCGAAAGGTATCGAGTCGACTCGATTCTTATACTACGATACTCGAGTATCGACTCGGTCAAATAGTTTACGAATTCCAAAATTAGCAGGTAGCAGCTGAAACGTCAAATTTAGCAAGTTTAAACGGCGATTTAATCGAGTCGACGAAATACTCAACTCGTCACATCACTACTCCACAATAAATTATGTAAATCATTTGAAAAATATCCCTGCACATTTTATCCAGGCTTAGGACTGGCTACGTAGGTCTAATTATATTACTTTACATTACTATACAGCAAGTGATTAAACACTCTTGTCGTATTTTAAGGATATAATTATATTATTTTACATTACTATACAGTAAGTGATTGAACACTTTTGTCATATTTCAAAAATGCAATTGTATTATTTCACACCATTATACTCAAGTGAATATACAGTTTCTACTATACAGGTATATGAATTCTCTAATCCATTTTTTGTAAATAAGCCAGAGATTGTAAACATTTTTTTAAATCTCCCGCGTCGCTATAAGCTCCCATAATGTTTTTTATTCTTTTGTCTAATGTTATGTAGGTTTGTTTTCTCTTTTTCAAATGTAGGCCTATTGAATTTTTCCTAACTTCGAATGCAGCATTTACTGCTTCCTTTTTTAATTTGTTTATTAGGAAGTACACGTTTGGTTTCTTTTGATTAATTGATGTGTTGAGTTTTCTATGCCAACCTTCGACAGCGTTTGTGGTCCTATGCCGCTGGTTAAAAACATTCCACATTTCAATGGGTACATCAGGATTATTTAACCATTGATCAACCATAAAACCTGCAAATTTAGAAATTTTTCCGTCGTTCGGCATTTCCTCCATTATGAACAACCATGCGTCATCAACGTTGCTGATTGGAAGATGTGCCATTGCAGCGCACATTCGGCAAAACAATCGGACTCCATCATTGTTTTTGTAATCCTCCATAATTCCTAGCTGTTGGATCTTTCTCCACAAACATTGGTTGAAGTGAAAATTGCAACCGGACAGAACTGTATTAGGAAACACATTCTCCATAGCTTTAATTGCAGCCATTTCAAAGTCTAATCGTGCAACTTTCGGCGACCAATCCAATATATATAGGAACCAATATATAGGAAGAGTGGTGTTAGATCGGAAATCCCACGTCTCAAACCCGATCAGTCGGAAACGCCACAGCAGCAGGTGTTCAAACAATAGGATCGCAAATACCACGGTCGGAAAACCCACATGGTCAGAATTTTTTTTGTGGACAAGATCAAGAAAAAAGATCGTTTATTTACTCTTTTATTACCTTTGTTGTTATTGTACATTCGTTCTGCGAAATTACTAGTAGTGCAGCAATTGTAGGAAATATTAAACCAACTATGCTATGGCGATATTTTGATAAATTAACCATGAGCACTTTAAACTATTTTATTTTTTAATAAAAATCGTTCATTATTTAGTTGTAATAGGTTTAAAAATTAACAAAATTCAAAATTTTCGTATATATAATCAACGTCACTATAGCTATTATTACTGAATGTGTATTTTAGTGTATTGCATAAAAATACATACTGGGTCTGTAAAGAACCAGAATCAAATGAAAACCTCTTCCTGCGCAATTATAACACCTTATTATACAACAGATTATGACTTGAATATTGGAAGATGAGCTATTTATATAGGCCTACATCTATTGTCGCGCAGAAATTATGGACCCCTGAGATTGAGTTCTAACTACAAGTGAACCATTCGTGCTAGAATAAAACTATTCACACCAATAATTAGCATCTTTATGTTGCGTTTATTTCTATAAACAAAGCAATTTTCGCACGATTTTTGTTACTTAGCTCAAAGTATAAAGACAAAAGTACGGTTTTAACACTTTTTTTTCAAGTTCCACTTTAAAGAGTGTCTGCATTAAAACCACAGGTCCAATCTTTGTGAAATTTTTATACCATATTGTATGACTCAATAGTAACCTGAAAATGGAATTTTAAAATTTCACCTTATTTAAATGGGACGTTGATGTAGATTTAGTACAGCAACTTTATCTCACGGCTCCTATGTCCAATCGAACTGGTTTTTAGCTTGTTTTAAAGAATAAAATCTCAACATATTAAAAGTATATAAATTGTTTATGTATAATTATGAATTCATTGCTTTATTGATTTTTATTTGATACAGGCATAATGTGCGCTGGAGCGTAGAATCACCTCGGCAACCCGAGGTGAAAGTCGAGATTTTGTTCTTTAAAACAAGGTAAAAACCAATTCGATCGGACAAAGGAGCCGCGAGATAAAGTTTCTGTACTAAATCTACTGCAACTTCCCTAATAATTGAGATTATATTTTCAGACACCATTTTTTGGGTTACTAATGAGTCATATAATATGGTATAAAAATTTGACAAAGGTTGGACCAGTGGTTTTAATGCAGATATGCTTTAAAGTTGAACTTCAATAAAAAAGAGTGATAAAACCATACTTTATTCTTTATATCTTGAGCTAAGATTAACAAAAACCGTGCTAAAGTTATTTCGGTTATATACATAAACGTAGAATTAAACACGATAACTATTGGCGTGAATAGTTTTATTTTAGCACGAATGGTTCACTTGTAGTTAAAGCTCAAACTCAGGAGCTCATATTTTCTGCGTAGACAGTAGTCTATTAGTGTCACTAATCAAACCATTTCCCTCTACGACGTCCTACCGTGTAGGTACAACCTGTAGATCCTTTATCCAAAAACAAAGCACTGCTTTCAAAACATTATTGTTTAGTTTCTTAAACTATCAGGTAAAAATAATGAAAAATGTTCAAATATACATAGTTATTAAAACGCTTTATTAAGGAATTACAGCAGGCGATAGTCTTCGCTTAGATTTCAGTTTCTCAGCTACAATGAATCAATGGGGCCTACTAAACTTTATGCGGCTTTAATTAAAGTGTAAGAATTAGTGAGTGTTAAGTAAAATGAAATGAAAATTGTAAAAAAATCTCAGACCTGTAGCTACAGTAATGCTCAAGATAACAAAATATCAAAACCACTGTCTCGAAAAACCGGTTACGTTTAGGGTTTAAGGGCATTTCCTTTGGTTAATGATTAACAAATACGTCCAAATTGTAAACAAAACTTGAGGACAATTTAATTCTGAAGAGAATTATTTAAAATAGCTCAATAATGAACACAAAATTTAAAAACTTTAAGCCTTGAAGTTAACACCCCATATTCTGTTTGATGATTAATTAGTAATTCATCTCGTTCTCTTGTAAGGGCTAGGTTGAGTATGTAGAATCATTCGGTGTTATTTATGGACTTGATGATTTGGTAGATGTAACAAATAACTATAGTGTTAGAAATGGCCCATTCGTCTGTAAACACTGATTTCCTGAAGAAGGAGTTTACTTCAGTGTATTAGTGTTTACAAACGAATTTGTCATTTCCAATACGTTCGTTTCCTCTTGAACGCATATTAAATAACAAGTCCATGAAGAACATCAACTGAAACAACATATCCAACGTTGTGCCATCCAAATGTACAAGGCAAATGCGTAATACACTGGTTAATCATGAAACAAAATCTGGTGCATTAATTTCTATAAAGTTTACGTGGGTCTATTATAGGCCTACTTTACATCATTCTCCAGTTTTTTTTACAAATTACACATATTTTTTTAATTATTTAATGTATTTAAGACCTATGTAACACTTTTCTTTTTCATTCTAGGTTGGAGTATTTTGTCTGGTAATATAAAAATACTTTTGGTTACTCTTCTGGGATCTCTTTTATTCAATTTTCAGTTCTTTTATAAAATCTACTACGTTTCACAGCTCAATTAACGCCCCAAAAAGTTTAGTATCGATTGATTGCAACTGATAATCCGAAATTTTGGCAAAGTCTATTGCCAGTTGTCACTAAGCGTGTGTTTAAACCTATTTCATTATTTTCACTTTAGTCTCCCCGTTTCCTCCTGCAACATTCTGTATAGGCCTAATATGATAGTAGTAACACGTTTATCCGTAAGTCCTCTATTCTCATTTTTACAACGTCTACATCAAAGATACATCTTAGTGAATATATTTCAATGTTTGTTACAGCCTCCTTATTTGCTAAACGTGTAAAGCCAGTAGGCCTATTGTAAAGCGTACATTTAGGACATGCGCGAATAGAACAAAAACGAAATCTAAAATAAAAAAATTAGGTTTTTCCTAATTGGTCGTTTAAAACAAAGTGATACTAATCAAATAATTAGATTCGGATTATTTTATTTACATTATCTGAAACTAATACCGTTAAAACTCCGACTGCCTAAGATTCATCATTATCCAATTTCCAAAACCCATCAGCTTATCAATAGTTACATAACTTATAACAATGAATTTAAAACAAAGAAATATTTTTGTTAATTATTTTGTTATACTTGAATTTACGGTCTCTCACTTTTCTCCTCGCACATGTTTATATCATTAAGGTTGTAACGAATTAGCCAAGTAAAAAATAATTTCTATTTAGGTCTATAAGTATATTTTATTTTTCTTTCTGCAAAAACTTATTACGATAATACTGTCAATTTATTATACTTTATAAAATGTCCAAATAGATAAAATATTTAATTTTTCATATATATACTATTCGGGTTGCGTTCGATTCAGCCCACCATCATTCGACAAGGCTGGGAGGCATCTCCATACTTGTTCGGTATTGTCGATCGGCACTATTCAGCACAGTGTGAACATAGCTTTAGCAATTTTCCTGCGTTAGATCTTGTCAAAAACGCCACTTGCTTTGATGATTTTATGACGATAAGATAAGAATAAATATCTAAAATATTTTAATAAAAAATCTTAGCTAAGTTGGTTATTAAATCTACCTATAATTAAAAGATACTTAGCTAAGTGAATACGTCCTCTCCTATGGGCTGCATGACCTTGACGTGGTGGAGAGGCTTAATCCGGGCGTGGGGGACGGGTGGAGCGAAGCTGTACGTATGTGGCTCCCTATAAACGGCAAGTCCAGGCAAATGTGTGAGTGCATGAAGGCGGCTCAAAAAAAGGGGCCAGTCCTAGAACTTGAAGGGTTGTTATCTGCCCGGCTCTCACCCTGCCCTTCCCTTGCGGGCGGCAACCAAGAAGCACCCCTCATCCAGGTTGGTGGTCTGGATGGGCACATACACCCCCGATCAGAAGGTGTTATGCGATCCGTGCCGATGTAGATTCGTGGCCCTCAGGGTAAGGAGGGTCTTTAACGGAGCCTCAGGGGCACCTGGCGCCACCCCTGAGTACTTAAGTCGCCTTACCGCCGTAAACGGGGCTCTGCGGCGGCGGACCTTTATTTCCCTAGCTGCTCGTGGGAACGCACATGGCAGAGATTAAAAAAATAAATTTAACTGGCCAGGGCTTAGAATCTACCGACAAATCTGTCCCTATGGAGGTGGCTTCGGCCCCTGTAGAGACAGATGGAAATCCAGTTGCGAAGGCAAGAGGAAGAATGAGTGGGGCACAAAGGAGGAAAGCACTCTGGCTTTCCTACCATGAGGAAGCAAAGAAGGCGGAGGAGGAGGGCAGAGAACAACCGCCATCCCTTTTGAGGAAACACCGGTCCGGGCAGCGGAAGGGTTTGACGGAGGCTGGGGCTAGAATCCGCACTGTCGTCCCGGAAACCGGTGGATCCGGTAGGACCATAGTACGACAAGAGAGAGAGAGATAGAGGAAAAGGAAGGAAAGGAGTGCTAAGGAGGGCCTCGGAGGCCAAGGGGAATAGACAAGGGTCTATACCTTCTGGGTCGGGAGGGCCGTATTTCTCGTCGATCTCTGCCAACCTACCGAGGGTTCTTGTGACCTTTGGGGATACTGTAGGCGTGAGGATGGAGATGGCGGCGTTTGACCAACTTAAGGGCACCGTCATGGACCGGATTCTGGACACTCCTAGTGAAGGTTTTGTTCCGCGGTTCAGAGACACTTACCTAAGGGATGTAGTCGCAGCATTTATTTGTGCTGAGGAGGAATCGGCAAAATGACTGAGAGAAGTGGTACCGTCAGTTAAGCTCGAGGACGTGACTCAGGCAAGGCTAGTCCTGCCTGATGAACTGTTCAAAAGGGTGAAAGTGATGGTGCTAGTACTACCACCAAAAAGGGAGGCCACTCAGTTGGTCAAGCTCATGGGGATGCAAAACCCAGAAATTGACAATTCGAAGTGGAAGATCCTACAGTGCATTGAGGACCTGCAAGCCTCCTCTGCCTAGGATTGGATGAGGCATCGGCCAGACTATTAAAGGCAAGAGATGGGAAAGCCTTCCTGGGGACTGCAGAGGTCACTTTTAAGTGGTACTCTAAGGACCCGGAAGAGAAGGGCGAGAGAGAGAATCAGGAGAAGGCGTAGGGGTCAGTTGGATATGGCTGACCCTCAAGCAATGATCCTGCAAATTAACTTGCACCACAGTAAAAGCGCCTCGGTGGTCCTAACCAGGTGCTTAAATGTGAGACACACATTACCAGCGCTTGCGCTAGTGCAAGAACCGTGGCTGGTCAGGAACCGTATAAGGGGTCTGACTGCAGTTGGGCGCACCTACGCAAGTGGGGAACATGAGGGGCACAGAGCATGTGTGATAGTCAGAGGACTAGAAGCCACGATGATTCAAGAATTCTCAACTAAAGACCTTGCGGTGGTTAGAATTCGAGGTAAGAGCGAGGTAAGTGGTAGCAGGGAGTTCATCGTGGCCTCCACTTACTGCGCCCACAATAGAGAATCGCCCACCTCAGAATTACGTAAGTTAGTTCGGTACTGCAGGGAGAGGAATATAGGAATCTTAGTGGGCTGTGATGCCAATGCTCATAATGAGGTGTGGGGCAGCACAAACACAAATGAGCGAGGTGAGGAGCTCCTAGCCTTCTTGATTGAAGAAAACCTTGTGGTTTTAAACACAGGAGCCGAGCCAACATTTGTCACTTCAAACAGAATGGAGGTTCTAGATATCACCTTCTGTAATATACAAATGGTAAGATGGGTGCATGACTGGCAGGTTTCGGATGAGCCCTCCATGTCTGATCACCGGATCATCACTGCTACGATGAGGGGAGTTGTCCCTCATATGGTGTGGCTTAGGAACCCGAGAAGGACAAACTGGGAAGGTTTTAAGTCCTTGGTGAGGAAGAGGATGTCAGACTTCCATGGTAAATATGGTACATCAAACGAACTGGAAAATACTGAGTCCTACATCAGGACTGCAATTTCCACGTCGTTTGAGGAAAATTGCCCTCTCTCGCGGATAAACACTAGACGCGGTAAGCTTAAGTGGAATAGCGAGTTAGAGGCAAGACGGAAAGAGACTAGAAGGCTCTTTAATAGGGCAAGGAAGAAGAAAACGGCGGAGACCTGGCAGGCATATAAAGACAGCCAGGGTCTCTATAAAAATCTTATTAAAGAGGTTAAACGTGCTTCTTGGGAAAAGTGGTGCTCAGAGACAAGCACACTGAGTGACACTGCTAGACTGTTTCAGGTGTTAGCAGGTGGACCGAGGGGAGAGCTTATGTTTGTCAAGAAGACTGATGGTAGCTTTACTGACACCCCGGAAGAAACACTGCGTCTGCTTATGAGGAACAGTTTTCCCGATATTAGACCGGTAGGGGACGGTGCTCAAAACCTCCGACATACTGGGCTAAGGGCGGACTGGAACATTGCTGGGCAGGTGATCTCAGTGCAAAAGGTGAGAAAGGCGATTCTGTCTTTTGAGCCTTTTAAAGCGCCTGGATTAGATATTTCTAACTACTACAAAATTGCTTGGAGGAAATAATAGGGCCACTGAAAGGATTACTCAGAGGCTGTGTTGCCTTGGGTTACACGCCCGGGCAGTGGCTCAAAACGAATGTTATCTTTATCCCCAAACCGGGGAGGAAAGGTTACAGAGAGGTAAAGGACTTCAGACCTATCAGCCTTACATCTTTCTTGTTAAAGACATTGGAAAGGCTGGTGGACCACTATTTGAAGGAGGGACCTTTGAAGCAGTATCCGCTTCATCAGGACCAACACGCCTACCGAACTGGTAGGTCAGTGAAGACTGCGCTGTAGTCGGTCGTGGACTTTATTGAGGGTCAGATCAACAACAAGGGGATATGTATTGGGGCTTTTCTTGGTGTGGAGGGGGCTTTTAATTGTACCTCTAGACTGGCCATCAAGAGAGCAGCTATGGATCACGGGATTTCTGATGGAATTACAAATTGGATTATGAGTTCCTTGGAAACCCGGATAAGTACTTCATCCTGGATGGGGTACACGATAAATGGGATGGTCTCGGAGGGTTGCCCGCAGGGTGGAGTGTTATGCCCTTTGCTATGGAGCCTTGTCGTGGACGGCCTACTAAAGACGCTCAGTGGAATGGTGTCAAGGTGGTAGGATATGCGGATGACATAGCTATCTTTGTTAGGGGACCACTTGGAGGATAAGTGCAAAAAAGCCATAGTTACGTTCTGGCAATGCAGAGGAGCAATAGGCACGAGATGGGGTTTGGGTCCACGTCAGATGAACTGGATTTATTCCGCCATTGTGGTGCCGAGGTTGGTCTATGCCTCAATTATCTGGTGGGACATGGCACAGGAAGAAACAAGTAAAAGAATGCTGGACCACGAGCAGGGGCTCTTCCTTAGAGGCATAACAGCTACAAGGAGAAGCACACCATGTGCGGCCATGAGGGTTATGTTGGATTTTCCATCCTTGAGTCTTCAAATTAGGATGGAGGCAATGAAAACTGCATACCGGCTAAGTTGTACCGGGCAGTGGAAGACAAACGTCATAAACAGCTATTTGGGGATTCACTGAAGGAGCTCTGGATAGAACCTCAGGATAAGATACTGTCTCTTAAAAGGAAAAAAGGAAACTACAAAATCCATATTCCTGCAAGAGAGGCATGGGCGGAGTATAGACCCAGACATGGTGAAATCTGATGGGTCCTAGATGAAGGAAGGAGTGGGAGCAGGATTTAGTTGACCGAGACATCATGACAGATTTTGTCATCGCCTGGAGGACTACAACTCTGTCTTCCAGGGGGAGGTGCTCGCGATCAAACTATGTGCTGAGGAAATAATAGGGTCTGGCAGGAGGGGCAACAGCATCTGGATTTGCTCGGAGAGTCAGGCAGCTCTGAAGGCTTTAGCCAAGGCTAGTACCAGCTCTAGGCTGGTGGCTGAGACTATAGCTTCTCTAGCAGAGCTGAGTAAGTATAATTCACTTAACCTAACCTGGATTCCAGGACATTCTGACTGGATAGGGAATGAGAGAGCTGACGCCTTAGCAAAACAAGGGTGTATAACTCAAGGACCGTTGCTGAGGGCAGTGGGCATGCCGCCTCAGGAGAGGCGCAAGAGGATCACGGCATATATAGACAGGTTGTGCAGGGAAGAATGGAATGTAACCTTGGGGTGTAACAAATCCAAGGTACTGTGGGGTTACTCAGGAGATTTGTGGGGCAAAGAACTACTCTCCTTAAGTAGACATCAATTCAGAGCTACTGTATAGCTGGTTACAGGTCATGGGAATCTGAGGGGGTTCCAATACAAAATTGGTAAATCTAGGTCCCTTGTGTGCAAGAGATGCGACGAGGACCAAGAGGAAAGCCCAATCCACGTACTCTGTGAGTGTCCTGCTTTGGGAGCTGCAAGGAGAAAGGGGTTTGGCTGGCAGGTACGTACACCAGAGGATATCAGAAGATTTAGCATCAGGTGGGTACTTAATTTCTGCAAAGAGGTAGGTATCCACTAAGCTAGTCCTGTGGTAGGGATGGGAAGAGAGTACAAAGGCTGCAGCTAAGTGCCGATAAGGTCCCTCCGAGTTTTAGTAATAAATAATAAAAATAATAAGTGAATACGTAAGGGCTTACTTGCTGACGCGTTTCAAAACAATCGTTCCTTTCACAAAGCAAAGCCTCTACTGGCGATGGCGCGTTAGGTACAAAGGTTGTCGGGATGGATTTATGATTATGGAAGAGGTGGGTTTTTTGGTTTTGTGCTATGTAAAGGAAAAGGGTGTAGGCTTAAAAATGTGTATGATTATTTAATATGTTTTCTTTATCTGTAGCATAGTGTTTATATAGCTCATATTTTTCTAAAGTTGTTAGCTTTTTAACTTTGTTTTATTATGTGGAGAATGTTTAAATTAGTATGTATGTCCATGTGTGTGTGTTGCGTGTTTTTTAGGTGAGTTGTGAAGCAGGATTTTGGGTTTGTTTGGTTTCTTTGGGCAATGTGTTCTTCGACGCGTGTATAGAATTACCTACCGGTTTGGCCGATGTATGATTAAATGCTGCGTGTTTGTGTTGTGTGCGGTGATTAGATGTATTATGAATTACAGTATCGGTAGTTGTTGGTTTTCTGTATATTTTGAAATTGTGTTTGGCGTTGTGTTTAGTGATGGTAAGGTCTAGGCAGTTTATTTTATTGTTTTCTTCTAATTCGAGGGTGAATTTGAGGTTTTGGTGTATGGTATTAATGTAATTGTATAGTTGTTTGATTTGCAATTTGTTGCCGTTGTATAATATTAAAATGGCGTCTACATATCTATGGTAGTAAATTAATTTTTGTGAATTATTGTTGTTCTGTAGAATATATTGTTGTTCAATTTGATGTAGGAATATTTCTGCCAGGATGGCTGAGATGGGGGAACCCGTAAGGAGGCCAACCGTCTTTCTGTGTGTAGAATTTGTGTAAGAATGTGAAGAAGTTTTGTGACGTGATGAGTATGGTGAGTGTTATGATTTCGTGAGTGAGTTTATGTGGAGTTTTGTTTGCTGTGAATATGTTTTGTAGTATTTGGAGTGTTTGTTCTATGGGCACATTAGTGTATAGGTTTTGTTTGTCAAATGATGCCAAAAATTGGTAAATATTTGATAGTTGAAGCCTTTTAATATCATGACTTTCGTGAACTTTTGATTTAATTAAATTTAGTACAGATTTGCGCTGTAAACGTAATACTTACAGAGATTAAGGTTTTTTATTACCATAAGTAATGGTCATTAATTATATGTTTTTATTTTTAATTACCATGTAAAACCCTGTAATTTTGTTTTCGTACGCTGAATAACCAACACGTATTTATTAAAGCCGGAGGCCACTGCTATTTATAGAAAGGCCTAGTGCGGACCAAAGATCGAGGTGGAAGGGTTAAGGGTAAGAATAGTGATCATCTTGCAAACATTCGGCTTTACGCATGCGCAGAGTCACCGGGTTAATGGCCGCCAGGGTGATTAAAGACCATAAATAGCCCTTCCGTAACGGGATTTATAGTGTCCTCATTACTTGCAGACTATGTACTGTTGCAAGTAGTTTAGAGCAATGTTTTAGCTACGGCTAGTACAGTTTTTCTATCGATCCCCTCCAACTAACCTTGAGCCTGCAGTATTGTTTCTACTTAAACATCGTTATTGTACGACTGTGTTTCAGAGTGAGCGCCGAACAATGAAGGTTTTAAAATGTTTCAAGCTCCTCGAGTCCTTTCCTAGGTACAAAACCTAAAAGATTAAGAATTGATCTCTTATAATTAACGACTTATTTTGTTTAAAATAACGATTAGAATTTGAATGCATCTTGTAGTTTGTACATTAAAAAACTACGTTACAATGTTACACAAATAAAGTGTTCAGGATTATTCTTCTAATTCAGTAAATGAACGTCTAGTAGATGTCGTATAGGTGATAAACTGTTGGTCATAATAATGATATATTAACATATTACAAACATAAGGGTTAAAAAATATAATACTTAACCGGTGCAACTAATTATGCTTTCCACTGTATTATTAGTTCTTTTACTTATCATCGTACTTTTACAAATTACGTAAAATTCCATCACTCTGTGCTATTGTCTTCCAAACGTCCTCAACTGCCTAACGAGAATAAGATAACCATTTATTTATGAATAATAAAGATGAAATATTATAAAATATATAATGAACACACGCGTGAACATTTTATTGTTCGATCAAGTTTTGTTTTTTAAAATAAATATAATTTTGTTTCACTTTTCCGCAACAATTATGGAATATTTGTAACCTATACAAAGTCTTGTTGACGGATACTAGACTTTAGTCTTCTCACAACATATCTACCGCACTTAAACTACACAGAATAGAAATATAGCGCAAATTATCAGCGAAATTGTATCAAAAGGCAATCGTTTTACTCTAGTGCAATCACTAGATCCTGGGATCCCCACCTCCGAGGCATCAATCGCGACTGCTATTTACCCATCCTGATCAGGATTTCACAATATTTACAACACATTTAATTAAATGTTTATATTAGTTTAAGTTTTAGGAAGAATAGCAAAGTAACGATGGAGGATTCAGCATAACAAATTTTAGTAGCGAACAATGAGAAGAATCATGACGGGGCATATTTTTAAATCGTCTATAATTAATAAATATCAACTTTATTAATCGCATAGACTTTCAAGTGTCATATTAATAAGAAAACATTTTTTATAGAAAACAAATAAAGCTATAATTCTTTCAGTTTTTATAGACAATCTAGAATCGGAAGGGCTCTGGACGATTATGGATCCCTCGTACCTCGGACACACCCACTCATATGCGTTAACCTGCATACTCGCCGCGAATGGGTTCAATGAGACACCTAGGCCTTGATCTTCCTTCCTTAGCCTAGGTTTTCCTAGTCTAGGCCTTGGCCTACAAAACTAAAATTTGTCAACTATTTAATTCAGACCCTCTTTACTGACATTTTTGGATTCTGCATATTATTTTTTTGGAAATAAAACCACCAAACATGACGCATTATGGCGATATATAGGTAATCAATAATTAAAGCCTGTAATTTTTTGTTATCTTACTATCTACAAATAAGGTATTAGTATATAGAATAGAAAAATGTCAGTAAAAGTTATCTAAATGTTACAGTTTAAAAAATTTTACTTTTGTAGCCCAAGGCTTTATAAGTGATTCATCTGTAGTAGGTAGGGCGCCAGGTCGGGTGTAAAAGTAGCCTAAACTTCCGGGGCTCTTTCTTGTCTGGGTAGGGTAGTATTGTTTCCTAGTGGGGATAACAATATTATTTCTGCTAACCTGTAGAGGGAAGTAGTTGATGGAAACTTGCAGGAATTATTTACCGACAAAGGCTAGCAATAAAGAGGTATGCAAACAGATTATATGGGACTACTACAAGAGCGTGAAAGTGGAAAAAAATTTAAAATTTGTGATGAGTAAGCTACTCCTTATTTAAATTTATCACTTTTTTCTTAAAAATGCATGTATATTCACATCAACAATTAATGCAGTTTAAAACATTTATTAGCTAAAGTTGGTTTTATATGTCATAAAAAATTTCTTTTAGGGCGTAAATTTAGTACTAACCTTTTCAAAATAAGGAAGGATAAAAATTTGGTAATTTGGTAATTTGAAATCTTTTGATCTTTAAAAAAATTATATACTCGTATTTTGTATAGTTTTCAATCTAGAAAATTTAAACTTTCATGTCAGAAACTAAACTATGCTAAGGCTTGAGAAACACAATTGACTCTAGCGCTACAATGATTGCGACATTTTAATGCACTAATATAGACTATTTGTATATGAGTTAATTTTTAAAATAATTCTTAGTAGATAAATGTATCACAAGACGAGATTTTGATATTGGCTCAACTTTTTATTTTTCACAAACAAGGCTACTAATTGAACCCTCGCTATAATTAATCTCTTTTTTTGCAAAAAGCAATTTTTAATTGATTAAGTATTTACAACATCCACGAAGAGCTGTAAACTAGAGAGACTGCTTCCTATCTAATCACAAGAACAAGCTCAGCGCTTTGCCTTTTTGCTGTGGATGATCACACCATCACCTCGGCCGTTTACTTTGTTACGTAGCTTATTATCGACACTTTTGAATTTACCAAAACTAAAGATTCAATAAATAGACCAATAAAGTTCTTTTTCCAGTTTTGTATGAAAGCAATATATATTTTTAAAAGAAATTTTAAAATATAGGATATTAATGTGACAGAATTAAACAAATAATATTATGTAATGCTACGTTTTTAAACACTTATTAAATGTAAGAAGCAATATAACTCTGATGAATTGTAAGATAAAGTCTGCAACTACTTGGCTTAATCTTCCTTTCTTCCATCTACAGACACACTATGCACATTAGAGGGTTAAAAAATAAACACACAACAGATAACCAACAATAACAACAATTTTAAAAATTCCATTCACTTTAAAATCACAAGGTAACAAATAATTTTTTTAAATTATTACTAAAAACTTTTTGTTAAAAAGTCGATTATATATACCTTCAAAATAAGCAAAACTTAAAAATACAAAAACGGTGGATCAAAAGAACTTATCAGCAATAAAAAGAACTACATTTTTCAATGAACATTTGTATTCATAATGTTTACGTGAAATGAGTTGTATGTTTGTGTATCGCCTTTTAGGCCTAATTGCTTAGTGACTGAATGTTTGACGTATTGGTAAAGTTAAGAAAAAAACATATTATTTAATACTCCTTTTATGTTGGCAAAATCTTTTGACGCAATGTTTTCTAAATTTTGAAGTTATTAACGTATAATATAACCATTGATCAGAAAACTATTTTAATAAGAATATTTTTATTCAAGTAATTTGTAGCTCAATTCTATTAGTGTAAACTTATTGTGTTATTAATTTTGTCAGTTACCTGTTAACTGTGTGTGTTTTAAGTATTGATAAGAAGTGCCTTAAAATGAAACATATGTTGTAAAATCAATGTTTTTTTGGTGAAAATAACCATTCAACAAAGTGATATGTTTGTATCATAAACATTACCCTTAAAAAGTTGTTTACAAAACTAGGAGACTGTTTACTTTGTTTATTAGGAATTTAAATATGACATTAAAAAGGTTCTGTCTTAAGGTCGATTTGATATAATCCAGTAAAATATATAAACAATTTAAATTGTCCTTTATAAACATAAAAATAACTCCATTGGTCCCGGCCTACTTACTATTTTTCCCATAGTATGAAGCACTACACAATCGTTTACCTACCAGTATATAGAATTGTTCCATTGTAAAATAGGCACGTAATTCCAACACAACTTTTCACCCACAGATTTTTCATGAGCCTAACGCTACCGAACACACTTTTATTCTAACTTAATTTTATGACATGATACTAATGACAATAATTTAGTTTAATGATGCAATTAGCCAATATGCATTTAGACGTCATTTATTAATTACGGTTGTCATTTGATAATTGAGCTTGTTAATTTGAAGATTTTATATTGCTGTTTAGAAAAAGTCGATGGGCTGGAACAATTAGTCGAGGGAAGGACTGTGGCCAAGCACACATTTAACACTGATAATAGCTAGGTAAAGTAATTTGTCTCCTAGTATTTATTTGTCTATCTGTCATTGCTTAAAGAATACATACATTTTGTTATAACTTCGCAATTTAAACTTTTATGGAAATGTAACATAGGAAAGTATTTATTTTGTCAAAAATACAATTAAATAAATATTAAAATGTTAGTGCATAAAAATAGAAAATTGTCGAAATTTTTAAATATAGCCAATTTTAAACTTAAAAGTTTGTTGCCATTTCAAAGAACTACAACACAAGGGAAGCCTTCACACTCTATTGATGGCAGGTTTGCCACGTAGGCCTAACAACTGGTGAATTTTCTAACTAAAAGGATAGTATTAATTCGGATAACCGATCTTTCGGCTGATCAGAATTGGGATAATCTATACTCAACTGCAGATGATATGAGGCCAGTTGTGTTAACTCAAAACTATTTCAAATACTTTAATAATTTGTTATTCAACAAAGGTTTTCTAAAAAATTCTAAGATCCTGATATGTCTGATATTCTTTAAAAACTGCTATTTCATTCAAAACTACTTCAGACGGTAATATTTTATTGGTTTTTAAATATAAATGAAAATACCTAAACGTGCTAAATTTTCCAGAAAATGTTACTGTAGTCAATTACAAACGTTTTTTTCTTATTTAAAAAAGACTCTTTCAAACACGTATTTATTTTAAGATGATATCCTAAACACGTTTTAAGTTTTTGCGTTTTTACTGAGTATATTGTAACATAGAAAAAGATTTGACCGTTTGGTATATATGTATTTTATACAAAATTGATTATTTTATTAAATTAAAAACGAATTTAATTGGAAATAAAATGTGAGGGAATAATTAAAAATAATATTAGGCCAAATAGAAACGGTAAATGCTAGGAAAAAAGTATATTTACTTTTTCTACATTTTTGTGTAATGTTGGCCAGTTTTCCTCTCAAAGTCATATACTTTACAAATTTGTTTTCTCTACTGTAAAATACAACTTTCAGGAATTAAAATTATAAACCGTGTAACCGAATGATCATATGCACTTCGTACGAAGATCATTATCATTTTGATAATATGATTTGTTAGGCCTAAGTAAGAGAAATGCCTGTTCATTTTAATATAGATTTGCGTTTAAACCAGGCAGTTCGTACACTATACAAATAAAGACAATGACCTTAAAAACAATACAATAAATTTTAGGTTTCCTGAAGGTACATTATATTAAACATATTTTTTATTTAAAAACATATGTAGAATTTTTACAGTAAAACTACTTCTTCTATACGCATCCTTCTTTTATCAAACGTTGTCATACCGTATGAATTGATTATAATGTGTGTGGAGAAAAATGTGTACGATTTCTTGTGTATTTATAACCATAAACATTTCATGAACACGTAGAACTTGTATCTATACATTGTTCTAAGCTTTTAAGCAACTACCATTGTCAGCATTTTCAAGAAACAGTTATCTCGTTAGTTGCAACCGAGTGCTGCTACTATACATATGGTAAATGTTGTTTGTGTTATATAAAAATAAATTACTATACAGACGACAGTATCGTAAACTATATTATTAAAAAATACTTTTATCTACCAATTCATATAATTCAGTTTAATTAAAAAAAAAAACAGTTTTCAAAAAATGTTTGTACATAGGGATTATTTCACTAGTATTGTTAGCATCATCAGGGAGAAAAAAACATTAATGACAAACCCTCCATCCTTCGATTAGCGACCTACTGACTAATCATAAAGTTGCTTAGGCCCTATACTAGACGAAGATTTGTCCCCATTGCTTCTTTTACTTAAAGTGGATTTCTGTTTGTTCAGTATAGTCGCTGGGTAGAGGAGTGGGATCGGTCTCACCATTTTATTTTCTCAATAAAATTGTAACCTTTTTTGATGCTTACAGTGTTACATACATAAATATTTTGTAATTACATTTCATTTTTTGTATATGTGTGTGGTTGTGTGAGTGTGTGTGTGTGTGTGTTTATATTATTCTTATATTCTTATTCTTATTATATAGTATTCTTATATTATATTTCTATTACTAATCAAGAATATTAAAATAAATTTCAAATTTTTAATCTTGGAAAGTCTTCTAATTTTTATTTAGAAATTGATTAGTTTTTATTAGCTTATCTTTCACTAATTATTTAAATCTGTGGTGTAATGTAGCAGGAACGCTTTATCCAAAAAGCATATATATTAATAGGTGACCAGTATTTTACAGTTTATTATTAGTATTGTAGAGCCAATATAACCATTGCATTGTTTAGTTAGATAATGTTTTTAAAGCTAACATTCTGTGAGAATTTCCGAAACAGCTCCGCTTTGTAAGGGGGGTATTCTGGGTCTCCCGATGTTAGTCATTTCTTAAAAGATGCTGAGCATTCTCACACTGAAAAATGTATCTCTACACTACAAATCTAATATAAACATCATTAAATTAATATTGTTTTACTGAAGTTGATAAAATTTATTTAAAGATAAATGAAATATTTCTTGGACAGTTGATATAAATGAAGACTATTTCTTAATTAAAAGAAAAGTATGTAAACGATTGTTTTATAACACTTCTAAATTTATAAAAATAAAACCCATTCTTGATAGTGAAAAACAGTGCATAAATTTATACCTGATATTTATACTGCGAATCTTTAAAATAATTTGTATCAACCTGGGAAAAATTATGTCAGCAGGGTAGCCTGTACAATAGCAGAACTAGTGATAAATCGATAAAATGTTTCCTCTAAAGTAGATTATAAATATTTGTTAAGTGGCAAAATGTTTTTAAAAAGGTAATAAATTATTTGAAATGAATTTCTCAATTACTTATCTTCCAAATGTAATTCTTTTCTACTTTCCGTTTTCTCACTATTAGGCCTATGTCTTATGTGGGTGATATTGATGCGTATTTCGTTCCTTCTTATTTCAGTACTTGTTTAACAATTCTGTTTGGAGAACAGTTTTCATTAGCCATATTATTATTTTTCTTCCCGAGGTAGATATTCAAAATATGTTTTCCCACAGCTTCCCATCACTGATAGGATATTTGTGGTGGACAGAGGTTGATAATTTAGATTTGGAGTCAATATGTATAAAGATTTATGTGTAAAGTTAGCAGTTTTTATTGAAAAAGTACAGAATGTTTCACGTTGCTCATGAGCGCGGCTCAGTGGGTACCACACTAGCTTTTGTAATGGTGGGCAAAATCAGGATTATTAATTTTTAGAATAAAAGTAATAAATGAATTGAGTTTAAACTCACAAGAAAAAGTGTTACGTAAAAAAAAAAATTTTAAATAAAGAGATTTTAACAATAATCACCTGTTAACCTTGTCCACTAATATGCTAACTGTAGCGAAGAGTCAGAGACACTTGCTACATGCCACCCCAAAAACATGCTATCACAAAGACACTTGCTACATGCCACCCCAAACACATGCTATCACAAAGACACTTGCTACATGCCACCCCAAAGACATGCTATCACAAAGACACTTTAACGTGTCCCAAGTGCGTGAATTATATTATTATTTATATAAAGTGTAAACATATTCTGCCCCTGCTGTGACACTGATACAACAATATTTATACTGTAAATAGACATTCCGGCAACAGTTTTTGTTAAAGTGTCTTTCTCGGTAGCAGTACCTCGGTTCCGATAAACGACGTGTATCGAAAACAATTAGCGTTTTTATTTCTTAAAACCCACGTATTCTCTTTGTGTAGTCGAAATGTCAAGTTTAATTTCCAAATTGTAGCTACTTATTCAATAACTTGTTCAAACCCATGTTTTAAAATCACTTGAAGTACTGCAAAGTTCAATTTAAAAATAATAAAACACACATGAATATTATACATTTTAATCACCTTATATTGCTTGGAAATTTTAAAAATTATATAAGGGATCGTAAATTTTCTGCATTGGCACCCATACTAGAACATACTAGCCATTCCTATGTTACTAATATAGTTGAATCACTATTTTCCGAATTTTTAATTCCTCCTAAACACAGAGTCATAGAAGTGGTAAAAAAACGGGGTTTTCCGGACTTTTTTCAAATTTATTAGTTTCGTCTGAATTATCAAACTATTTCGAGACCTGTAAATCTTAACTCTGAATATGTATTCCGTAAAGTACGTCAGTATAGATTACGTTAGATTATATTTTAAATGTAGCATATAAGTAGCCTATATGTAGGCCTATTGGCAAGCAAGCAAAATGAAAATTGAATATTACTATGTTAACGTATTTTGAAAATTCCACTTTTTATGACTGTAAGCTTCACTTAGAAATTCTGGTTTATAAAACCATTTGAATTACTCCTTTAATAGGATAAAAATATCCAGGGAGATAAACACTGTAATTTTAAAATTAACATATTAAGCACAAAAATGCGAGCATTTAAGTATATTTTGTATTCATAAAACCAGTCTTTTATACTCTCTAGTTGTAGCGTAAGTGCCTGGATTATCCCTTATTGAAAGCCAACCCCCACCCTTTGGAGAGGGCTTATTCTCTCAACACCCCTTCTAAACCTTGTCTACCCACCCTCCATCCACTCTCTTGCCTAAATCGCTACAGAATATGGAGATTATGGTCTTACAATGTTGAATCTGTAAGCCAGTTGTGGTTTTGGAAACAATTTAGTTCATCTTTAGTATTTGGGGAGATATGTTTAAAAATGTGTAAACTTTCTAGCCTGTCTTTATAAAGTGTGGCGATCTTTATAAGAAACAACAGAAGACAAACCTTAAACAATATATTGTATCCCTTTTATTTAAAACTCTATAATATAGAAATACAGATAGAAGGGTAGGTGAAAAAATATTAAGTTATAAAACTCAATTTATCTTCCTAGTTAATCTTAAAGTATTACAACAGCTAAAGAAATTTATTTTAATCAGAATTATTCAAAGTTTATTTTTGTTACTTTAATTTAGCATTAAGAAACTTGTACACATTACTTATATTTTTTTATATAACGGTAAATATTTTATAATTTTTTTTATGGTAAGTTTTCAGAACAATTTGTTGGTACACTTTTTCAACTATATTTGACATCAATTACGTCAACTATTATTGGCTATCGGAAATGAATTTAACCATGCACAGTATTCTAACCTTTATATTATCATTATTTCGGAGATTGGGGAAAATTCGTCAGTCAGTCACCGATAAATGGCGATCAGGTGTTTTTGCAGCGTAGTCTGGATTACTAGCTGTGGGTAGGATAGGGGATCAGGGTTGTTGGTTTAGGGAGAATTATATTTAACGTTCATAGAGTGCACCCTAAGGTGCAAATTCTCTATAGGCAGCTAAAAAGGTGTTTAGTCGTGACCTTTTGCAGGGGAGCTAGGGTGAAAAATTCATAACATCAGAAGGATAATCTCCTGATACTTGCCCTCAATCTGGTGAAAGTCGCTTACCTCAAATAGACCTTTCTACGGAAGCTGTTATAGAGAAGTCTTTATCCAGTCTATAACAATTTAACAAACAAAAATTTATTTACCAAAAAGCACGTTTTTACCATAAATTACTCAATTATTTGTCAGTTTCTAATCTGGCTTAAACTACTCGTATCTTGTTTAAATTTTGTAATATTAGTTAATTTTTCTTCATGCACTCTTACTAAACTAGTGCCTATTTTGCGACGTTCAGTTTATCCGTTGCAGTTTGGAGAAAGGCCTAAACGCATATTTCACACATAAAGCTAACGGAATACTTCTAAAAGTATTAGTTGTAGCTTTCATTTATCAGAAAACATCTAAAACATAGAGTGAAGGTTATAACGGACTTTAAAAATCTCGTAAATTCAGTAGACTTTATACAATTCAGAACTGATATTTAAAATTTATTTTGCTTTCTAGACCTTGTTAGTTTTTAAGTATTATTTTTATTTCCTAAATAAATACTATTGTAAATCTTCTTAAATTTAAAGTTGTGTTAATACTTTGTAAATTTGGAATGAATTTGATTTAAGAACAAATCAATATATTAATTTTATTCAGCTTGTTTATAGTCTTAAGTGTTTCAATGTCAAAAAATTATATTTGATTATTCAAATTTTTCCCAAGAATATAAATTACTCCTAACTCCGGTGAAACATGTAAAACCCAGATGGTCGTAGTAAGTATTTCTGACCGAGCTACTGAATCTATCAAATTAAGTCTATTCGTAGTTGAGGAGGTTTTTTGTTAGTAGTTAGAATCGTCCTCGTCCACGCAGACTAGCCCACGTGTAATGGTTCTCCTTAGCCTCAGTTAGTAGTTAGAATCCTCCTAACCCACGCAGACTGTCCGACGTGTAGGGGTTCTCCCTAGACATTGTTAATAGTTAGAATCGTCCTCGTCCACGCAGACTAGCCCACGTGTAATGGTTCTCCTTATTCTCTGTTAGTAGTTATAGTTATCCTAACATACGCAGACTGTCCATCGTGTAGTGGTTCTCCCTAGACATTGTTAGTAGCTAGAATCGTCCTAACCCACGCAGACTGTCCGTCGTGTAGTGGTTCTCCCTAGACACTGTTAGTAGTTAGAATCACCCTAACCCCCGAAGACTGTCCATCGTGTAGTGGTTCATCCTAGACACTGGTAGTAGTTAGAATCACCCTAACACACGCAGACTGGTGACGTATAGAGGTTCTCCCTAGACACTGTTAGTAGCTAGAATCACCCTAACCCACGCAGACTGACCATCGTGTAGTGGGTCTCCCTAGAAACTGTTATTTGTTAGAATCACCCTAATCCCCGCAGACTATCCGATGTGTAGGGGTTCTCCCTAGAGACTGTCAGTATCTAGAGCCGTCCTAACCCACGCAGACTGTACGTTGTGTAGTAGTTCTCCCTAGACACGGTTAGTAGTTAGAATCATCGTAATCCACGTAGACTAGCTGACGTGTAATGGTTCTCCTTAACCTCTGTTAATAATTAGAATCACCCTGACGCACGCAGACTTGCCATCGTGTACTGGTTCTCAGTAGACATTTTTAGTAGTTAGACTCGTCCTCGTCCACGCAGACTAGCCCACGTGTAATGGCTCTCCTTATTCTCTGTTAGTAGTTGGAATCCTTCTAACCCCCTCAGACTGTCCGACGTGTAGTGGTTCTCCCTAGACATTGTTATTAGCTAGAATCGTTCTAACCCACGCAGACTGTCCGTCGTGTAGTGGTTCTCCCTAGACAATGTTAGTAGCTAGAATCGTTCTAACCCACGCAGACTGTCCGTCGTGTAGTGGTTCTCCCTAGACAATGTTAGTAGCTAGAATCGTTCTAACCCACGCAGACTGTCCGTCGTGTAGTGGTTCTCCCTAGACAATGTTAGTAGTAAGAATAGTCCTAACCCACGCAAACTAGCCGACGTGTAATGGTTCTCCTTAGTCACTTTTAGTAGCCTAACCCACGAAGACTGGTGGCGTGTAGAGGTACTCCGTAGATACTGTTAGTAGTTAGAATCGTCCTAAACAACGCAGACTGGCCGACGTCTAGTAGTTCTCCCTTGACACTATTAGTAGTTAGAATCGTCCTAATCCACGCAGACTGTCCGTCGTGTAGTGGTTCTCCCTAGACACTGTTAGTAGTTAGAATCCTCCTAACCTACTCAGTTTGGCCAACGTGAAGTGGTTCTCCCTAGACACTGTTAGTAGTTAGAATCACCCTAACACACGCAGACTGGTGACGTGTAGAGATTCTTCCTAGCATAAACACAGTTAGACTATAATGTTTTTAGAAATTGTGCTCTAAGTGGTAGTATTTTTTAAAATTAAACCTGAAATATATCTAAACACTAGACAATTTCGATACAAATCTGCTGCAGGTTGTCACAGAAAAGATCCATGTTGTTTAGCTTGATTAGATTTAAAATGTAGAAGATTTATGATTATCATATTTTAACTAATCAATTTTACTAAAACTAGTTTCAAGAAATAAAATTCTCCATGTTTTTTTATATACCTTACACAGTCTGATGTGTATAACGTTTCATATTTTAAACAATTATGAATCTATCTATGATACATTCCGAATATTTGCTTAAAACATAATCCATATAGTAATGGTAAAACTAAATCAGTATTTAAATACTTGAGGAATGATTTATTTAAATCACCATATGCATTATTTGTGTGTGTGTGTGTGTGTGTGTGTGTGTGTGTGTGTGTGTGTGTGTTTGTGTGTGTATGTGTGTGTGTGTGTGTGTGTGTGTGTGTGTGTGTGTGTGTGTGTGTGTGTGTGTATGTGTGTATGTGTGTGTGTGTGTGTGTGTGTGTGTGTGTGTGTGTGTGTGTGTGTGTGTGTGTGTGTGTGTGTGTGTGTGTGTGTGTGTGTGTGTGTGTGTGTGTGTGTGTGTGTGTGTGTGTGTGTGCGTACGTGTATGCGTGCGCGCTCGTGTGAGTGACGGATTTTCTGCGGTAATAATGTTATGTAATTATTTCTTGAAATGTATTCCTTATTCACTCCTGTTAATGGGTATAAACTAAACAATTTTTAAATACATGAAATGAAATCTTCCATTTAGATATACTGCTGCCATCTAGCAGCAACATCTTTAACTAACATTACCAAGTTTCAGAATTTATATAAAATGAATTTAATGAAACAAAACATATATCATACAATTAGTTTGACTTTCTTGTTTTAATATAAACTTGTAAAACTTATTTTTACAATATTTCAAATTAAAACTTGTTAATTCATATTCTACTTTACAGCCTCTTAATATTTTTGAAATTTTCTCAGTTCTCGGTTTACATTTTACTTTTTTTACTCCAAGCCTATAGTTCTTGAAATGATGTTAATTTTATGTTAAATATAATACTATATACTTCTAGGTGGAACTTAACTTCTACTGGAAAATGCCAAAATACAAACTAGATAGTATCTTATTTACATATTAGATTTTTAATATAATTATTAAATTTCGTATCATTAAATATAACTTCAGATAGTTGTCTGTGAATTTATACCATTAATTTTAATATTAAACATTGAAAAACTGGGCCAAATATAAATTTCAATATACATTGTGTTATAAAACGTAACATAAATGAAAAACACAACAGTTTTATTATTTTCAAATAATCATAGAGATTTTATCTCTACATATTTTTCAATATACCCTATGATAATTTTTTTAAGACCATAATTCGACTGATAAACATTAAAAAAACAAGATATACTAACAAGATATAATTATTACATAAATTTCGGTATTTTTTTAAATACATTTGTGTGAGTAATATATATAATATAACGAAATTCTTTAAGTTAGGAAAAAAGTTTGTAAAATATTAGGGATGGGCCGATTCCAAAAATTTTCGATTCCGATTCCGATTCCGATTCTAAAATTTTCCTTTCGATTCTCGGTTCTTTAGTCGATTCTCGATTCTCGATTTTTTCAAGTTATATTAGCTTACATGCTAGTTCTCTAATAATTAATTTAGTTAACATCTTGGTCATATGGCAAAACCTTTTAAAAGTTCTGTTTTAATGTAATAGGCTACACAAAACCTTCTACCGTGAGAGTGATATCTGTCTATAATATAATTTATTAAGGTTAAGTTTCGGAGGAATAATACAGTGTTTCTGTTATCCGTCTATTGGCTCAACCGTCATGGCCACGGTTCCGACGGTGACGGTTAATCGAGTTTTTACTGTACTTTTTTGTGTTTTGTTCTGACATTTAGTGAGAGAGAGAGAGAGAGAGAGAGAGAGAGAGAGAGAGAGAGAGAGAGAGAGAGAGAGACGAGCGATGTCAAACGACCAGAAATGGTTACGATCTTGATTGTTGTTGCTTCATAAATAATAATATTTTCGTTTACTTTAATCATTTAATTCATTCAAATCAACTAATACATAAATAAGACATAGTTGGTAATTAATTATTTTCCCACACAAATATAATAAATTTTGGTAATAAATTTTGTTTGGTAATAAATTACTCCACACGCATATTTTAATAGTTAATAAAATAGGAATCGGAATCGACACTTTTATGAATGAAGAATCGAGTATCGACGATTCCTCGATACCACCTAGAATCCCTATAAAATATTTAAACCGTAAGAGATCTTAGCAAACTGTCGCTTTCTATCAAAGGGCAGTCAGTTGTAAATCTTATGGCCAAAAAGGGTTACTGCGCGCTCCTGCTAGTCTACACCATAAATAATACACTTTAAAAGGCTTCATTGTATGTAAAATAAGAAGTGACTCGATCACCGGAGAGGAGATTTAGCTCGACAACGAGGGATCATGCAAATTTATGGAGAAAATTCTCTAAAAATGCAGAAAAAACATGTCCAGCTATTATCTGCATTTTGAAAGTTTCTACAAGCTCTCAACCAAGCTAAATAGAAAGCAAAGAAGGAAAAGTTCTGAAAGTCTTCCGGGGCGGAAGAAATGTTAGCGGCATAAGGTAACCAATCAATCTCGTTGAAGATGGGATGAAACCCGTATGCAAACTATCTAAGGAAAGCACGAGATGAGGTAGTCAAATACAGGACTCGAGGGAGAAACACGTTAATTTTAGTAACATATTCTAAATTAAAATAAAAAAAGTACAGTCGGTAAGTAAAAGTAGTAAGTAATATTAAGTGAGGATAATAATTAAGTAGTAAGTTATATTAAGTGAAGGAAATAATTAAGTAGTAAGTGATATTAAGTGAGGCAAATAATTAAGTAGTAAGTGATATTAAGTGAGGCAAATAATTAAATAGTAAGTGATATTAAGCGAGGGAAATAATTAAGTATTAAGTGATAGTAAGTGAGGCAAATAATTAAGTAGTAAGTGATATTAAGTGAGGCAAATAATTAAGTAGTAAGTGATATTAAGTGAGGGAAATAATTAAGTAGCAAGTGATATTAAATGTGGGAGATGTTACGGAAATAAAGTTCAGTTATAGTATAGACGCATTTGAAGTGAATAGAGAAAGTGAAATTGAGAGGAAATACTAGTAAGTGAATGGTTAGTCAAGTGTAGTGAAACGAGGAACCTTTCAAGTAATAAGAGTTAACAACTATAAGTATTAATTTATATTAAATTCAAAGCCAACTCTTACAAGTAAATATATTAAGAACTTTATAAACTTTTCAATAATTTCTTTGAGAAATAATTAGTTCAAGCCAGTAAATATATACTTTATCAAACCAAGTGCAGTAACCTATAAACGTCGTTAGATAAATAAGGACATTTTATAAAATTTAATAATCTAATGTAACGAATATCAACAAATATAAACGTTTTGTTGCCTACTGGCAAATGAGAGCTAGACAAAATTAATTACGTATTACTACCTGTAATTACTATAACTTCGAACTAAGGATTAAAGTAAATCAGTTATTGTAAAACACAAGTATTTGTATATTAATTAGATTCCCTAAGAGTCAAAGATCCTGTTGAACAGCTTTAAGTAAAGGTTATAATATATACTACAAGTTGTAGGAAGAAAGGAATGATAAGAGTATAATTAAAAGTAGTAAACCTATTTTCTATCGGAGACAAAAGCAAGTATCTGCCCTGAACACTAATGTGTAGGAAGAAAGGCAGCCATAGTAAATTCAAAATCAATAATAATCTTCAAATACTAGTAATAGCAAAAAATTATGGGTCGCAAGGACAGGTTTATAACTACTCTCTATTTCGTGTTGAAGATTGGTGGGGACAAAAGCAAGTATCTGCCCTGAACACTAATGTGTAGGGAGAAAGGCAGCAATAGTAAATTCAAAATCAAGTACGGCATAATAATCTTCAGATACTAGTAATAGCAAAAAACAAGGGTCGCGCGGACAGTTTTATAACTATTCTCTATTTCGTGTTGAAGATTGGTGGGGACAAAAGCAAGTATCTGCCCTGAACACTAATGTGTAGGGAGAAAGGCAGCAATAGTAAATTCAAAATCAAGTACGACATAATAATCTTCAGATACTAGTAATAGCAAAAAATTATGGGTCGCAAGGACAGGTTTATAACTATTCTCTATTTCGTGTTGAAGATTGGTGGGGACAAAAGCAAGTATCTGCCCTGAACACTAATGTGTAGGGAGAAAGGCAGCAATAGTAAATTCAAAATCAAGTACGACATAATAATCTTCAGATACTAGTAATAGCAAAAAATTATGGGTCGCAAGGACAGGTTTATACCTATTCTGCATTTTGTATTGAAGAGTGGTGAGGAGGCGATATGAATATGTGTCCGTTAAAACATTGGTTTGTTAACTGTGACGTATGTGCAAATATTGAGGGTATTGTTTTTTAATCAAGTGTGGTACCACTGTACGAACGCTAAACTCTCCCAATATTCTCTGCATTTTTCACTAACTTCCTGAGGTCAGGCCGTCCATAACCCATTTGTACGTTTATACTGATCTGATAAGGGTTTTATCCAAGTTTAATTTTCTAATATTAATTTTAGTGGTATGAGGTCTTGAATTTCGAAATTAGCTGGCAATCCATCTATCTAAGATTTAAATAATAATCATAGTTTTAACAGTATGTATACGATTAAATTAATTTAATATAGACTTTATACTTCAAAAACGTATACCATTCTTAACAAATTTCTCAGAACATCTCTAAAATGTATATTTTTATTTATAAAACGAAGTTAATTTAGAGCTCATGAAAATAGATTTTTTACTTCTCCCATTTTGTAAGTGAATTTAGTTAAATATGTTTAACTTCAATTCTAGAAGATTTTGTCCTCGCATCTCAAAGCGAGTTTGTTTTACTCCCTAAGTAGTCTTTCTATAAAGAAATATGCATACGATACGTATATTTTATTGCGTGATAAGTACAATTTTGAAAGTTTAAAAACATATTATATTTTATAAAATATTTTTTAATAAGTTTCTGTAAATATTAAATTTACATTCTGTTTTAAACTACTATATTATAATTTTGTTTTTCGTACTTCCATTTGTGTCATTGCGTGTATGTCTGTATGTGTTTTTTTAAATACTGTTTTAAAATATTTATATATGTTTGATGCTTCTTTTATACAGAATTCAGTCTTTTAAGCGACAGGTAGCATACTCTAGCAGCGAAACGGTGAACTATTTCTGATACTGTTTCATAAAAAAAGAAACATTGTAGTTTGTGAAATTTATTCCATTTTAATTTCCTATATTTACAATCCTGGTTTAATGAAAATCGTTTTTCGTTATTTTTAGCAGGGAAATAATTTTAAAACAATATTTTTCATAAAGGGTATTATTTTTGCTTCTAGCAATAGTTATACTCATACATTTTGTAAATAACTTATTCTGTTTCAGAAAATAGTAGAATTTAGGCTACACAACTTTTTAAAATTATTTCTAAAATAATAATTTTTCACCAATATGCTGTCTCAACGCATCTAATACTAAGTTAAAAACATATATGAGAACATAGGTTAATATCACAATTTTATTTTTGGAAACAGTAGATGAATAATGCTATAGGCCTGTAGTAATTAAAAAAGACTACGTTTGTAAAACGTTTCTATAAAAGAAATTGCCTACTGAAGACAAATTGACTAATAAAGGGAACAGTTGAATGATGAAAGGTTTTGACCAGAAGAAAATATCAGTGAGTATCGCGCTAAAATGAATTAACCATATGACAAGGCTGGAGCCAGTAAAGAGGGCTATTTTGAGAAAGTTGAGTTCGCAAAGGAAGACCAACCGTTGATCAGTAGCCTATTATTAATAAATAAAAAGTAATTACCTTAGAAAAAATACAAATCTTAGAGTTCAGTCATTTTACCTACACAAAACCATCCTATAAATTGAAAAAAGAACGCACAAAGAACCTACAAATCAAGCATTGCGCTAGAGTTTTTAAAAACACATTTTTATTGAACTAGTTATTTTAACGTATTCATTAATTTTTGTTATTAATTAGTAGGCCTATTTTAATGTACCTCGTGTGGAGGTTTACTACTGAGTATAGCCTGAGGTGTCCTGTTTCTAAAAAATGCTGCTCCCGACTAGTTACTCGTGTTATTTACGGGAACTTGCAATAGAAGCCACTTCGGATTGATAATGCCAAACAACTTTTATATTATAGCAGAACGGGAATCAGTACTTTTATCTGACCTCTGTAATATTTTATACCTTGAATGTCTTTGTTTGCAGTTGTCGTCGTCAACGAGTCCGGCAGTTATGCTGATAACATCACTTAGGAAGTTACACTGTACCGAAGGAATTGTTGACATATTAGGTTTAATGAGGGGATGCCATTGACACCCTAATAAAGAAACACGAACTGCGAGACTAGTATAAGAACAGAGAATCTTTTACTAAAAACACATCGGGTGAGAGTGTCATGGTTACGATGTACAATTAGATATGGAGCTTCTAACAAACAGAATATTACTTGAGTGTAAACAGAATTATCGTTTAGAAGGCAATTTTGTCTTACTTAGGACCAACGTAAAAGCCTGCTGTAAAGCCAGAAAGTAGTTGTTAATGCCAGTAAGTCATATATTTCTCTAAACGGAAGGGTATATTCATCTAAACCTTAAATATAATTAAAAGGGTCAATTTTCAGCAGAATATAATAATTACAATATTCACAATTACATTAACACCATACACAAAAACCTCACATTTACTCTCGAATTAGAAGAAAACAATAGAATAAACTTTCTAGATCTTACTATCACCAAACACAACACCAGACACAATTTAAAAATATACAGAAAACCAAGAACTACAGATATTCATACATAATACATCTAATCACCCCACACAACACAAAAACGCGGCATTTAATCATATGTTACACCGCCTAATAAACATACCAATGCTACAGAAAGACTACGACGAAGAACTTAAACCATAAAATACATCGCTCAACAAAACGGCTACCAACACTCACTCATAGACAACATACACAGGAAAATTAAACGGCCACGCAGACAAACCTCACGAAAAACAACAAATACATATCCCTCTCCTACCATAACAAAAACACGCTCAAAATAGCCTCCACATTCAAAAAAATCCATTACCAAATATCCTACAAAACAACAAACACTTTAAGACAGCACATACAACCTTTTCAAAAAGAAACTGACAAATACAAACTCTCAGGTATTTACAAATTAACTTGTAACAATTGTTCCAACTATTACATCGGCCAAACCGGCAGGTCATTCTATACACGCTTCGAAGAAGACATTACCAAAAAAAAAACAAACAAACCCTAAATCCAGCTACGCAAAACACCTTAAAAACACCCAACACACACACACACACACACAGACATACACGCTAATTTAAATATTCTACACACATTAAAACAAAGGAAGAAAACTAACCACACTAGAAAAATATGAAATCTACAAACACTACGCAACAGATAAAGAAAACATATTAAATGATCACACACACTTTGAAGCCAACAGCCTTTTCTATTATATGACACAAAACTCAAACAATCTACCCAATTCCACAGTCATAAATCCATTCCCGTTAGAGCCTTTACACACAACCGATGCCGCCAGTAGAGGGTTAGCTTCGTAAAAGGAACGAATGTTTTGAAACGCGTCAGCAAGTAAGCAATTACGTATTCACTTAGTTAAGTATTTTTAAAATTAGAATATAATAGTTTTCAAAATAAAAATGTTTTCTCAGCTTGCTGATGCTTTGTGTATTACCCATTAACCTCTTGGTTGAAGAGAAGAACGGATTTTTTGAAAACAGATGTTATCCGTTAGTGAAGGTCATGTAAAATGCAAGGCAAAGATTAGATTGGCTAATAAGAACGCTAAGGCGAGGAGAAGTAGTCGATTAACAACTTTAAATGATTGTTAGAGACGGAATCCTAAGAATATAGATGAGAGTTTTTTTATAAACTTACACTATAGGACGGGGAAAATTATCAGACTGTCTGGACTCCCGGGGAACTAATTGAATCTTCTTCGAGTATTAAAGACTTGTGCCAGTTGTTAATACATGGACCGTTGATAATAATTGGCAAAATTTTCTACAAGCCTAAATATAAGAGGCTTGGGGCCAATGTTCTTGATGATCTATTTAAGGTAATCATGGAGAGGGTAGGTAAAAGTCACGTAAAATTAGTGGAGAGATTATAAAATAACACATATTTAAACATATTTGAGTAGCTTGTGGGGACGTTTACCCACATGACGACTCAAACTTTCTTACTTCATCCTTTCTTGTTTGTATTTACAAATCACTAAAATATATAGTTTCATTTTACTAACCCTCCCGCTGAATATAATCTGACTTATTGTAAAATGCTAGACATAGGTCAGAATGGAACACAAGATATGTCTCTGATTTCCCTTGTGTAACGGTTCCATTAAGTTATTTACGTACACAACAGGATAGTTTGATCGGTAATAGCCAGACAAAGTCCAAATGGATTTATTCTTTTCAAAAACATCATTAGTCAGTAGTATTATTGTACAATATATCTACTGCGGAACAAATTGTTTTACTCAAATTGTTTTCAATATTTATTTGTTTACTCGTCCACATTCTTCTATTTATTATTATATGTAATCATTTTCAATCTAAATTATTTTAATTTTATTCATCGTCATCATAATCATCAATATTATTATTAATATCGACTTTGATCGTTTTTTATGCTATTATTCTGATTATTGTTTTTATTTTATTTTTAATTCTTTTTTAATTCGTTACTGATATCATTATGTATATAATTTAACTCCAACGACCCTTCCCATCATCACCGCCCGAAATTCTAAAACATTTGATAAACACGTTCCTTCAAACAAACTGGAGAAGATAAGGAGACGAACCCGGACGTACAAGTAAGACGTCATTTCCGGTTGTCTAAGCCGTGACGTCATTGTCATCCCTATCGGTTTCTTCAGGAAACTTCATATTTCCTTTCTCTTAGACTTGCTATCAATATAAGACGCTTAATGTTCTGGACCGTTTCCACTGTAACTTTATGAATTTCTAATTAGTCGCATTTGAATTGTAAACTGGTGAAATAAATTCATCGAAAGATTTGGGAAAACTATATTTCAATAAATTATTCAATATTTTTATTTAATGTCTATTAATAAGTATTATTTTTTTATGTTGGCTAATGACAGATCACAGACAATTAAGGCTATGACAGATGGCATTAAAAAAAGCATGAAATAATAGTCTGTTATCTGGCGTTAGCCTATATATAAAAAATAATAAATTATTTGTTTTCTAAAATATGTGTAAAGATTTCTTTTTCAAAAAAATCTATCAAAAAGATGAAATTGAATTTAGTGTAATAACCTCACATTGGTAATAATATATGGTAAAATAGCAACATTATTTGAACGTAAAATATATTTTGTCTATAGCTTTTAATAATATTATAATATTTTGTGTGGTGTATTTTTCTGTTTTTGCCAGTTAATTTGAATATGAAACTCTGGGAAAAAGTTCTTCCAAATGTTATAGGGAAAGATACAGATTGCAGTGACGGCTAGTGCCTGAAACCTATGGGGTAATGGATCGTAAAGTGTTAGTTTTTTAAGGCACAGAATTCGTAATAATACAAACGTAAATGGCTGTTATAGGGGAAATAGATAGATACTGCCTAATACTTTGTGATTTATACCATTGAAGGCAATATATTGACATGTTTTATTTTATTTTACTTATTCAAGATACGGAGTCTCAAGTTATTGGTTTATTTATTAACAAACCAATCTCAATACATTCTTAACTGTGAATGTCAACAAGCAAGGAGCGGAGATGCTTCTCTTCGGGCGGAGCCGATCTTAACCGAACACTACCGAGGTTGCAGCCCGTCTGCAATCTAATCGAGCCTTTCGGCGGTGCCTAGCTGTTTCAGTCTGTCTGGACCTGTAAGGCTTAGAATAAAAAACTTAAACTCACTGATCTTAAGGGTTATAATTTTCGTTGCATGTTCCCACATTTGAAGTTGACCTACTCTCTATTGGAATCACAGGTAAGTGTATTCCCAATACACTTGTTCGTAGGATAAAAAATAAATGAAAGTAAATTTAATACCGGGATAACTGAGGAACGTAGGAAATGTTCCTGTCGTAACGCAATTAGGGAAAATTACGACTCGCATAAACAGGATGCCTTTCTAAAGTAGGAATGCCCTACGAAGGACAAATGGAGGTGTTTACCCTCCTCTAGAATAAAAAAAATAAATAAAATAAAATGGGTCCTTTAAAAACGATTATTCTTACATTTTTGACCGTACTACGCAATCGCTATTCACGTTTAATTATTTTTAGTGCGGATGGAAACTGTTTGCCTCGGTGAGATTTAAAAAAGTACTTTAAATACAATGTACATTTATGCAAATCCTTCAGTTACTGTTACCATAAAAGACTCGATAAAAGTCATGGACAACAAACCTTACCGATTTTAAAAAATATGTCAGTGGGACTTCGCTACAAATATTTCAATTGAATATTATACTTCAAGAAGAAGAAAACTTTAGTTAAAAGAAAAATTTAATTAGGAGATAAAAACTTCTCTGAATAAAAAAGTTTTATTTAACAAATTAAATTGAAACAGATTTTTAGAAAAGTGTCAGACAAACCTAAAAAAGCCATTTCAAAAATTGGAATATAAATATGTAACTCGTTATTATCATTATATTGAATTATTTATAATAAGAAAAATCGAAATATAAAAAATATATATATTTTATATAAATAAATATTTTTAATAACTTCTAAAATATATAAACTAATAACATTTTAACCAAATAATGCACAATAATAAAGTAACATAACCAACATGTTACAAATGTCGTTCTATAACATAACCTATAACATAAATTCAGCTGTTTTATAAAATCATTTATTGTCGCTTCATTTACTTAGAATACTGTATAAAACTGGATGTGTTAGAGCATCACGTGAGTGTCATGTGGTAAGCCGAAGATGTTTCTCCATTCAAAACATATAGTCAGGCTTCGATAAGAAACAGCCATTTCAAAAATAAAATATAACCTTAAATTTTTTTAAAGGGAAAGAGGGAGAAAAACAGACAAGCATATATACCTTATGTTACGTTTAACATAATGCAAAGTTTTTACATAGTTTACATTTGAACCAGTCCCAATCCAAGTATCGAAATCAACAGCCCTTTGACAGAGAGAGAGAGAGAGAGAGGAGGGGTATCTACGAGGGGGAAAGTTTTGAATAGACTGGAAAGTAATAAATTTCTTTTCCTGACATGATCCTTTTATAATCCTGCCACTACCTCGCACCTACCATCTGCTACTCTCAGTTCCTTGTGCTGTGTTGCGCTGAATGTTTCATTCTAGTGTTGGTGTTTTAGTAATAAAATTTGTGTTTTAGTATTTACAAGGATATAATTTGTTTGTTTAATGTTTAGTTTTGACTTGTTTATATATTAAATTATAAAAAAACAATTCATTTTAAAAATCAGTTACTCTGTGATAAATAACAAGTTTTCGACGCTCTTAGTTTTTTATATTTTCTAAAATATTTTAAATAGGTTATTGAATATTTATAAACAATAAAATTAATAATTTGAAGAACTGTAAGATTTCAGGATAAAAATATTTATTTTAATTTTAATGATATTTTCAGTTTTTAAATGTAAAGAAGAAACTTGATAAAAAAAAGTAGCTCATAATTTTGCAATTGCTATAATGTTCGATGTTATTTTTTGTCGTTTGTCTTTGCGACAAAACATGAGAAAATGCATTTAGATACACATATCGGGATATAAAGATTAATGTAAGGCACTCTTTTTTAGTTACAGTAGATATAACAAAAATTTAAAGGAATCATATTTACTGATCGTTAACACAAAATGTATTTGCCATCACTTTAAATTATCAAATGTCATTATGAATTGCTTATGTTTTTCGATCATTTGCTTACATTTATTTTTGTAACTAATGAGGTATTAATATAATTTAATAATTGGCAGATTCGATATTAAAGAGCTGCCTCTTAATGTCTCCTTTTTGTAAAGCTACGTTAAACTCTTATTAAACCTAGGGTGGCATCTATCAGCTAGCCTTTGAAACAGCTTGTTGAAACTTTCCCATGAGTTATTTACCGTGCCATTCTTTGAGGAAACTATTTGAACCGGTTCCGTAGGTCACTTGGTAACCTCTGGTTCAGTAGGTAGTATCAAGTGATACCGAAACTGCATGTTTAAACTTTCTTAGAAGTTATTTATGCGTGCCATTCCCTGAGGAAACTATTTGAACTGGTTCCGTAGGTCACATGGTAACCTCTGGTTCAGTAGGTAGTATCAAGTGATACCGAAACTGCCTGTTTAAACTTTCTCAGGTGTTATTTATCCGTGTCCCATGTCATTCCTTGATGAAACAATTTAAACTGGTTCTGTAGGTGACTTGTGTAAGGTAGCAGATCAGAGAAATTAGGAACAACAGTCAATTAAGTGCCTTTTTTCCATCGAAATGTAAACATTAATTTTTTTCACATATAATTTGCCACTTTTCTATGAGTAATTTCACCTAATGAAGAAATAACAAATGTGTAGTCGTCGTGACAAAAAGAAAAACACAAATTTTCCAAATGGAATATCTGATAAGGGTTGTCGAATATTCCACACCTTTCGATATTTTGATTGTTGCATATAGACTATTACCCAAATATATTTTTTTAACCAAATATATAATGATTTTAAGTGTCGTAAACCACAGATATTAATTTAAACGTGGGTTAATAATTGTCATACAAACATTATTCTGTTTTGTTCGAAACACACTAATTAATCAAGTAGGCCTCAATACTCTACAACTATATAAAAATATAATCTCAAGGGGTTCAGATAGGGTCGATTTAGTTTACAAAACATCGATTTTCCCAATGTAGTAAACGTTTGGTGAAGTGAAGGGGTTGAAGCTCATTTTCCCTATCAACTTACGAGGCGTAGCGATAATATGCTACACAAATTGCATAGTCGCCTTCTTGGGTTATCACAGTTATTAATTTTTTGTATAACCAAAACCATCCCATTAGGTTAAACCCATCCTAAATATCAATTCTGTAGCAAAAAGCCATTTTCAGATAATCCTACTCAGACCCATTGCTGCAATCCTATCGCGGAGACAGACGCTACATTTCCACTTGGCCCTCAACCCCTTCCCGCTCTGACTGACTGACTGATTCTTTTCTACTAGATTGAACAATAGTTATCTAATAACTGAATATAGGCTACTAGAAGACTGTTCAGTTTTATAAAACAAAAATACGCCCAGTTTATACAGTTTGATATACAATAAAGAATCATAATGGGTTGTATTTTTCAAATTTGAACCAATTTTTATAGGTTTGCTTCAATTAAAATCACTTGATTCTTGTTTTTAATGTATTTTTTGTAATATATTATAGAACGAAAAGAATTGAGGATGGCAGAGTAACCGCCAACTTTTACCAAATCTCTAAATTGAAATCTGTTTTTAAAATTAATTTATTTTCAAAAAATTGTCTTTTGATTTCAGTAAACTATTTTTTTTTAATAACGAATTTTTAAATATTTTTAACAGCTTTTAGGTTCCAACTATTTTTGTAAGGTTAGCTAACTAATCCTAATAAATAAAACTATTAGCTGATTAAAAAAACTTATAGGCTATTAACAAGAACCTTTTGACTAGGTTTCCAAACACTTAAGTCTACAAATCTTTACCTTTAGCAGAACATAACAAATTTAGGCTAGGATCGTATGAGTAGTGTAAGTTGTACCCACTATTTATGGTTAGGCTGCATTTAAAATTATTTCTCTCTTGTTTAGGATGTTTACTTAAGTAACAATGTAATTTGTTTCACTCTTGACATTTAATACAATTACAGAAAATTTCTGGAATACTGACAGTTATTTAATATTTCATACTATATTATTCTAGTATTCATTGCGGTGCCTGCTTGATATATGACTCTAAAGCTTACTCTTAATGTATAAGGAATCTTACATTTCCAAGTAAGAACCATCCCAAAAAACTAAGATAAAGCTAGGATCGGCAGATGCATAGGCCTATGATTAGATCACTAGGAAATATGAAGGGTGGAAGGTAATACATGATTTTCTTTTAGTAATCTAATCAATAACCTTACTATAGTAATTATTTTTCATAATTATAAAGAAAATATTCTAAAAACTACTTAACCACCAATAAATGTTACCAAAATAAATATTTTATTAAACTATTAAAAAAAACAAACATTTAATATCTTTAATTAACTTTATAATAATTCTATAATACAGTAGTTTATTTGAAAAAAAAGTGTTTACGGAATATTAATTATTAAATAATCATTTAACATTAGGTAATTGATCATGTAGCTATTTGCCATTTTTACCGTGACTGTCACCTTCAGTTATTATAGTCTTGAACCAAATTTGAAATGTTGAACGAAATGATTTAGATAGAGGAGCTGATTCAATTTTTTAATTATTAATTAGGCCTAAAATGAAGGCGATTTCAATGTAGATATATTTAAATATTTTTGTATTTAGATGTTCTTCAAATGTATTTTTGCTCATGAAATACAATAAAAATAAATTCAAATATCAATTAATTTCCTTTAAAGCAAATAAAAACTACATTTCCAAAATAAATGTTACTTCTAAAATTTCATAAATGAGGACGCCTATATAAAACTGTTTTGGGAAAATACGAACTTTGAATTAAATACAATAGATTCTAATTATCAGATAACCCTATGTTTCTCTCAAAGGGAAAAAATACAGCCCAGTTTCACAATCAAAAGTCAAATCGAATAATTATTTTAACTACGTAAATTAACTCGTATTTTTAAAATATACGAATGGGTTAGTTTCGTATCTAATGAATGCCTATTATTCTGTATAGTAGTTCAACATTGTTCTTCATATCTATTGACTAGCTCCTAAAATTGTAGCCACTTTGAGAAAAAATCTGCCACTAAAGGAATGATAATAGTAGGCTGTGTATTATCTACCAAAGGCGGTCCAACCCTCCCCTCTTTTACATTTAAGTGTGATGTAGTTAGTTTAGTTTACTTTGCTCAGTGACACTGATACGTCGCCAATTTTGTAAGCCTAATTTATTCATAACAAGTCAATTAATTATTGTGTGTGTGTGCGTGTGTGCGTGCGTGCGTGTGTGTGTGTGTGTGTGTGTGTGTGTGTGTGTGTGTGTGTGTGTGTGTGTGTGTGTGTGTGTGTGTGTGTGTGTGTGTGTGTGTGTGTGTGTGTGTGTGTGTGTGTGTGTGTGTGTGTGTGTGTGTGTGTGTGTGTGTGTGTGTGTGTGTGTGTGTGTGTGTGTGTGTGTGTGTGTGTGTGTGTGGTTTGTTTTGTTTTGTAAGACATTCCTATTTTTTTGTAAAACACAAATTAGTTTAGTGTAAAATACAAAAGAAAACACAATTGTAAGGCACATATTATTTACAAATAGGCCTTTATGTTGACATATTAAAAATTGTTATACATTTATCATTAAAAATTTTTATTTTAAAAAATTTCTAATTTCTATTTCAAACTAAAACGTTTTACTTCAAAACATTTTTATAACGGAACCTTTGTTTTCCTGAACTTTAACAATTTAGTTTTTTTTAAATAAAGTAAACCGATATATTTATTGTATGGTATGTATAAATATTTTATATGAATACGTTTCTTGAAAGTTTAATTGTATTTACATTTCCAAATAGATTTCCAGTAAATATCATTTTCATTAAGTTTATTATCTCCTATAAATATAATTGCTCAACATTTTTAATTTATTGATATTACTTCTAAATTTTGACAAAGTGCATGGCAAAAATATGAAAATTAAACAAAACAAAATCAATTATGAATTTTTATTTTTAATGGAAATAATTGTAACTTTAAGTTTCAAGTCAAAGAATAAAAATTTTTGAATGTTACACTTCTGTTACTTTAGAATAAAATTTGACTGATTTTGCCTTCAACAAGTAAAACAGAGGGCACTGGTAGTTGTTCCACTAATTTATAATTTAATATAATTGAAATGATTATCTCTTATGGCAACCCTGTGTGTGTTGTGCACGGAGAAAAATCTTCGAGTTGCCGTTACCCTCACGAGACCAGCTTAAATTAAGTGATAACATATCACTTCATACAACAGCTGATTTCATGTTACACGTTATGTTGTAAAACATCTGTTTTAACAAGTAGGATGTGTTATTTTATTTATTTTACATTATTAAGTAAAAATGTTAGGATTATTAAATAGTTTTTGTCAGCTAAGAAATATATTATTTTATTTTTATTTCGATAAATCTTACTGTTATAATTTCAATAATAATAAAACTTTTTTGGTACGACTGTCACTATTTAAGAACTTTTTTCAATTGAATTCGTTAAATACAATTGATATTCAGAACATTCTTGAGTAGCCCTTACTGACTAATGTTTTTTTTTAATTCGGCAAGGTTTGCTGTCCTTGGCGAAAACTTTTATGTCGACAATAATTTTACCATTTGCCTAAATGTGCATTGTATTTAAAGTATTTTTTTAAAACTTACTAAGACTAACCGTTTCCATCTCTAATAAGCTAAATTAGATACTGATTACCTATTACGGTAAAAATATAAGAAATACATCAGAAATAAAAAGCGTTGATTACGTTTTTAGTTTCTTCTTAAAATCTGTCATTTAGAGCTTAAATTGTATCCTGTATGTAAAAGCACCCTGGTATATTTTTCGAAAACTTGTACAAGATATATGATTCTCTTTTGAAAATCTATTTCCTTTTTATTCTCCTGTATGAAGATTGTTACGGCAAAAGAGGAAAGAGGACCCTGGTGTGCACGCCTATGAGGGCAATAATTATTTTTAATATTAGATATTAATTCTCTTAAATAAGTCCAAAGGCGAACGAAATTACCCCGGTAATGGTTCTATGGTTAGTGTGTTTACTATATATTTTATTTTTTCTCTATTGAAAGGGGTTTTCAAATATATATTTTAAGGTAAAATGGCACTAAATTTCCTTTTTTTTAACATGTTTAAAAATATGTGCTGGAAGGAATGACCATGGTTAGACATGTAGTATTACTTTATGGGTAGTAAAAAGGAAACAACTCTGGTTATTATTATTTGTAATATTAGTACTCTAATTATTTTAAAAGAAGAAATAGAAGTTACGTTCCTATTTAGTTATCCTAATAAAGAGATTAAGTAAAAAATATAAACATTTAGCAATTTTGCGAAATGTAGGCTTTATTTTTAAACCAAATATTTTAAATTTTAGCAGAACTACATGAAATTAACATATTTCTTTATATTTATTTTATAAATGTTGTTATTTACATCAACAACCTATCAAAAGGAAATAATTATAGCTTTGAATTTGCGAGAATGTGTCATTGATGCAATGTAACGAACCAGCCTAATCTATCTTTATCTGCTACAGACGTATGTGTATCTTCTCTGATAACAATTACTTGACTTGACGGCCAATATTTGCTTTCTGGAAACTATATTACCATATACTGACTTTGACTCAATTATCATAACGCGAACTCAATAGTACAGTACTGTTAGGATAGCTGCTAATATTATTAGAGGCCCCATTTCTATTCATTCTTTCATTCTATTATTTTTGTTTTGAAAATTCAAATCTTCAAGTACACTAATGTACCATTTCTAGATATCAGTATTAAAGGAAATTTTTTATGTATGTTATGAGCTCGTAATAATTTTAAAGTAAAGAATTATCATATTTTCAAAACTCAGAGTTTTATCAAACTTAATCATTAAAGACAGGCCTAAACAAGACTAATTGAAGAAATATAAATTCAAATAGGACTAATAGTTCAACTTTAGGTCAAGAACATAATATTTTTAATTCAATTTGTTTACCATTATAATTGAAAAAATCGAATGTAATTTAGTAAGCATATTCTCTTTTTCTTAAGTAGGCTAATCAAATTTAACTACTTAACTCCAACACTTGTTTTTTTTTTAAAGCATTTAGATTAGTAATTAATTGTATATCCTTGGAAATAACTGTATCTAATTATCACCTGATTTTTTAAGTCTATTAAATACAAATGAATAGGTTTATTCATTTTAATTTTTTGTTACAATTCCAGTTTAGGCACAACGTTTTTGTTTTTTGCGTTTATTGAAATTATCGCCTATAAAAGTCGATACCTATAATTATGAATAAAAAATAGGGCAACGATAAGGTTGAAACCTTCTGAAAACTGATGTAGGGAATTATCAAGCAATTTCAAGTGCAGGTTAGAATTCTATAACTGAAACAGACCTTCTCTCTAATAGGGTCACATGAAGGAGAAATAAAGAAAGGACTTAATAAGGTCTTGGTACTTGGGATTAGAGCTCGCTTGATCATGGCCATTAATCTAAAAATATCTACTCTATACAAAGTGATAATTGGCTCCCAAATTATTTACGAAGTATGTAGAGATTCCTTACTCGTTTGTAATATCTGAGGAAACTACATCCTATAGGGGACCATTAATATCTGATTTTATTATTTGAATTCCCTATTTGCTCTGCAATCATATAAATTTATTTTGCCGCTTTTGTACAAACATTAAACAATCATTTCGGTTATTAAAATTAATTGTTGAGACCCGGTTTATAATTCGTCACTTAATGATAATAAGCCTACAAATTCAGTCAATGTTTATTAATTATATTGTTTATATTAAATTTTTTGCATATTTATTAAATTATAAACTTTAATATTCTATGAAATAAAATGGTATTTGATATGGTGTATTTGTTCACTTTCAAAGTGTGAGAAAATCCTGGCAAAAACAGATTCTGAGCTTATTCTAAGGCTCTAAAAAAAGTATGGACAGTATTTGAAATATTTTTTGGTATTTTAAGACTAATTAGAGACTATAAAATTTGAATTAGTTAGTATAATTGTATTAATAGTAATTGGTAATTAGTTTCAAACATTAACATACATTTCGATTTCAAATTTGAATTCTTTTTCAGAGAAATTCCAGAGGCGAATTAGTTTATATTACATAACCTAGATATTTTTAAACAGCTAGGCCTACCAACACAAATTACAAAAACACAGACATACTTTAAAAAAATTAAAATAAAACAAACTATCAAAAATTTCAAATAAAAATAAAATTCTAAATTAAAAAAAACAAATCAAATTTACTATATTTATAGTCTATTACTTCCAATCACTAGTTCAAAATGAGTTAAAATCATTGTGCGATGAAATATAGTAAGGTGTAAGATTTCACTTTAAGATAAAAATAATCGATTAGTCGCAACGCTCTGCTTCTTTGACAATTTTTAATCTTTCTTTACACTAAAGACTTGGACCTTTCACGTTTAAGTAGCGTTTCATGGAACAGCGAGACAAACCCGACAACATTTGTAAATTAAATGATTAAGAGACACTGTCTACTAAGAGATGCTCTGATTATAAATCCATTTAGGCAGATAAATATATTGGGTGATAAATGTCATTACGTAAACGCATATGTTTAAAGTGGCCTTTTTTAAGAATTTTGTTTGTTTTTTTTTACATTACCGCCGGGTCTGTAACATTTTTTTTTTAAATAATACCGCAGAAGTCGGTAACGTCCTTATATATTACCACCAAATAGCTAAGAGAGCAAACGTTCTAATTGTCGCCACGAGAGACCAGCACTCATCAACGGAACGATGGGAAACAACTGTGCGGGCAAAGCTTGATTTTTCCGGTATAGTTTTAAATTAAATAAAAGTTAGTCGTCAAATAGAGTCTTATAGAGAGAGTCGTCGAGTAGCGGTCGTTTTGGTAGAGATCCCCGAGGACACGTCTTCCTGGTAACCAAAGGAGAACATCCAGCAGCATACTATCTTTCAGAGGAAACCAGTGAGGCTATAGTCCTAATGACGACTCCCAACAGGTAAACGACAAATTTAATATTTCTTTTATATTTATTACTATAGGAATATTTATTTGAACGCAATGTCCACGGCCCGTGGAGGAATATTTGTGGTAATTAGTTGTTCTTAATGATATTTCAAAATTAATAATAACGATTTCTCGTTTTATGAAATCCTCCGAAGGCAGTGCGATTTCAACTTTTAAGACATCAGTTAATATTACTATTAACTATCGCCCACGAAGTGTTGGGTTGGGAATATAAGAGGGATTAAGGTAGGGTTATAAATCACCCTGATACAGGATATTATGGTATCAGGGTTGCAGAATTGCATGTCTGAAATAGGTAGGCCTACTTTAGGACCTATATGACGATGTTTGGAGGTTATAGCTGGTCGACACAAATTATACTATTTTCTAAGAATAAATCTAAGGATGGATAGATGGAACTAGATACTACTAAGAGAAGAACGGATTCCCTGATACTGGATATTATGGTATCAGGGTTGCAGATTTGTAGGTCTGAAGTAGGTAGGCCTTCTTTAGGACCTCTATGACGATGTTTGGAGGTTATAGCTGGTAGACACAAATTACACTACCTTTTAATAAGAAATATATGGATAGATAGATGAAACTAGGTAACACTAAGGAAAGGTCAGATTCCCTGATACTGGATAGAGTGGACGATTATGACTTCTCATAGATAACGTCATTTACCTGAAGTAAACCTCCATTAGGGTAGAGAGAAGAGTTTACCGTGTAATAAGTATAACAAGCTATTTTTCAAATATGGAAAATTGGATATAAAATTATAATGAATGCACGTTTATAATATAACTTCATCCCACATATTATTTTTTTAAGATGACGTTATTTAAATACATTATTTATTTATTATAAATAAATATTTTTCGAACTCTCTAATGATGAATTTTATAACTAATTTTCACTGTCAAACGATTTTAATTTAACTTGTGTGTGGACTTGCAAGAGCGTAGGAACGAGATTTAAACCTATTCGTGAGGTTTTTTCCATTTTTACAACATACTTTGTTAAAAAAGGAGAAAGTTTTTTATTCTAACTGGCCAGTGGAGTAAGAAACTGTCTTTAAAAAGGAAAAATTATATTGGGGTAAAACTATGAAAAATATATTCTCCTACAAATACAGCTTATTCATTCATTGAATTAAAACTTTTTAATGTGCATGGGTCTTTCATTTTGTTCATTTATTTAACATTATATCTATATAGCCAATAAAAAAACATCATTTAAGATTTTAATGTAAAACACCTTAACATTATTCACAGTTCCTTATAACTTTATAGAAAATATTTCTTTTTTTCCCTCAACAACTTAAAAGTAGCCTATATCCTTCGTCATAGGTCAAGCCAGAGACTTTTATTAAATGAACTAATCTTTTATAAACGATAAACTGAAAATTTAGTCATAGATTCAAAACATTATTTAAAACGAAAAAAATTTTATTTTAATATTATCAAAATATAAGTTTTACGCTTTTAAACAAATACGTGTACAGTAAGAAGTAACAGTTTTAAGAAAGATTTGTACGCGGATTCTTAGAAATATTTTTCCCCCGAGAACTGTATTCTGTAATAGATCCTGTTATGTACTCGAGAGTGGTTCTCGTTTACTGAATTGATTAACATCATAATTAAAACAAAATTAAGATAACAAGACGGAAACAGATTAATATCCGGATTATTTCTTTTTAGATAATAATATCTCTTAATTAATTTTTTATATTATCTGTGTTGTTATTTCTTCAGTATTCTAATTACAGTAGTAACGTTTTAGAATAAAACAAACAAACTTTTACTCTCAAGAAAGTTTGCAACAAAGGAAAATCTTTCTACAAGAATCTAAAAGAGCCAGAAATTTATATATTTTTTAATCCCAAACAATGCATATGCATTGTTTAGTATGGTGCTGCGATCTCTTGTCACGATGAAACACTTCGTCAACAATGTCAATATCTACAATGTGACGAATTTAATAAAACGAGACTGTACAACATCTGCTCAATATGGCGGATCATCTCCCGCCCCCTTCTGGATTGTCATCCCTTGCTATTGAAATCAGAGTTCATTCTTGCACCCTTGTTTCAGTCAGAAGAATGAGACAGGACTAATGGCCGCCGAATAAGTTGATCCAGAGAACTAGTTGACCCAATTCTGCAGAGGCCATTGCATAGGCCAATGGCTTGTTAATAAAGATCATTTTTTCATCTGAATTTTAGTATTGATAACGCGCTCGTTAACAGGCCTCTAAAGGTTTTTTTAAAAAATGGCAAAATAGTGCTTAAGGTCATAAAACAGAAAAGTTTAATTATTACTATGAAAGCTCTTGAGATAGAATTAACTTCCAATAATTCAAACTTATTATTATAACTAACAATAAATATATTTAATAATTGAAGCAAGTCTACATTTACGCTTACTCTCTACATCTCAAGCTGTAGTCGATAATACAGAAACTACCATCATCTCTTCAAGCCTTGATTAGGTTTATATTTTTGTCTTAGGTTAATGTCTATATTGTGTAATACTATAAGAAAACTTCGTTTATAGTTTAACTTTGCAGGATGTCACAGATAACCAACTCTATCCATCCGGCTGTGAGTTTTATGGCTATAAAACTATCACTATCTAAACATTGATGACTAACAATTTATAAATCCACCGTACAAATTTATCTAGAACCAAGAACGAAAAACAGCTCATAGCAAGAACTATTTACCAATAAATGTAACGGAAACTAGTAATTTATTTACACAGTGATACAACTCAATATAGATTATAAGTAAGTCCAGGTACCTAACTGTTACCTTAACTGAGAGACTTTAAAAACATGATTTCACCAGACCCCGAATTACATTACAAGACTGAGTACATCTGACGTCTCGTAGCAATAAAAAAATTCCCTATTGATTGAAAAACACAACTAGATTTGTAAGTTAGAATTTGTAGTAGTAACACTCACTGATAATGATGACTTTGACATTGAAACACGTATGAGTAAATAAATTATTAATTTGTAAGTTTTGTGTATGTTTTTATTTGTTTTTAACATAACGTCACAAGCTAAGCTCAAAGAATATTTACCTAAGGTTAAGTCTCTCTTTCTCACGTCTCTCTTAAATGAATAGGCTATAATCATTTCCTGCATAATCTGCAGAGGATTCCTCTCATTTACTGCAGCGTGGTCATAAATATAGGCCCATGACTGGAATTTAACTTTCTTATTTCATCTGTATGGCATTTAGGTACAATAAAGCTATTTACCTAAACATTTACATTCCATGCATTAACTTTTTTCATCGCCTTCTTTCGAAGAAAAACCTAATCAAGAGTCCAGGTTTTATTTTCAAAACATTTTTGTTTAAAATTTAATTTTCATTTTCTAAATACCCTTCCGATGTACTCTATTTCAATTGCCCTAAATAATTATACCTCTCTCCTTCTCTCTCTTCCCATATATTTATATTTTATAGCCTATACTTAAAAACTTTGGATTAACTTCGTAAAATTAGGTATGTTATTCTTCTTTCGCCTACATATAATTTAATTTGGGCTAATTAATGTAGAAATTAATACTCTTGAAAGATGGTTGTTAGAAAGGTATCTGTGGATTTATTACAGGCTTTGTGTGAGTCTTATTATTTTGTTATTATTTGTTGAAGATTTATCGTGTACGTTTACGAATACCAAATGTTATTGCGAGATACTTTATTCCAATTACATTTTGTAGCTGCAAGTTTTTATATATTAAAGTCTGTTAATGATTTTAGTTTATGCTTTTGTAAGTTATTTTTTTCAGAAATTAATTAGTGATTTAGATCGAGGAATATAAATTTAATGCACTCCGTCCTATCTGCAGCTACGACAGGCTAGTTTAAATATTATTTAACAAGATGAAAAATTTTTTAAAAACTTACTTATTTTCTAGTACCTTAATAAAATGTAAGAAATATGTTCAGTAAGCTTGCATTAATTATTTTCTTTTTTAAATGTGTTACTAACAAGAATTTGTCCCAGTTAAGTGTTAAGAACTATAGTTGATTACTAGTTCAGACAGTTAGGCCTAGTTAAAACCTAATATTACCTAATAAATTTGTTTATTGATAAGTTTCCTAATGGTCTGTCGTTTTAGTAACCTAATTTTCCAATCCTAGCATTAGTTTGATTTCGCACAAGGTGATCGCCGCAGTGTTTATGTTATGTAACATACATTATTACTAATAAATCTATTATTTCCCTTTTACCTACTCTGAATCCATTATAGATGAAATTTTTTCTAAATTATTATGTGACT
>JBAIZL010000001.1:361480282-361482445 GCA_036971475.1 Prosapia bicincta | reverse complement strand
ATAGCCCCCAGATAACGTGCAACTGAGACCACTTTAACATACTAAATATTTTGTTAACTATATATAGTACCATAGAGACCCATCAACTGCCTCTGTCATTGTTAATGATTCAGGGGAGCAGCTAGGGGATTAAGGTTGTAATAAAGTTTTTTATATTCTTTATTGTTCACAAAATGAATTTATTTCAATATAATAAACTTAGCATTGATTTTAATCTTTCGAAAAGAAATTCAATTCTTACTTATCTAACATTAACACTGCTACAAGTTTGTAACAGACGTATATTTTATAAAACAATAATTGTACTTAAGGATAACATGATTAAGTACAAACATCACAGAACGGCCTTATGTGTGCCACGTGGTGTTCAAGGAATATAGTGAGGATAGTACGTTTCGACCTCCTTCCCATATTATCCTTGGTAGTCATTCCATGAGGGACGTGAATACTCAAAAATCTGTTAAGTACACTCAGTGTAATTATGACACTAATTGTTCCTAAAAATACTTGAAATAAATATGTAATTTATTTTTCCTCTCCGTAAACATATTTTTAATTTTAAATACGTTAGTAAAATCTACGATGTACTATCTAATACAAACAAAATGGATGACATAACAACTGTCGTCATATCGAACTTCTGTTAAAGGTTTTGAATATTTCTTTTCTTAAACCAAGAAATAATTCAGAACTGTCGACTCACATTTCACGAATGCGCTATTTCCACTTCCGATTGTGTTCACCGTCTAACTAAACTTATGTACTGCTAGACTATAAACAGACGGTTTTTGGTGTGTGTTCTGTAAGACATGTTTGCAGGAATTATATCCGTCGAATACCTCAACATGTTTTAATAGGCACTCTTTTAATAGGCGTGTGTGTGTGTGTGTGTGTGTGTGTGTGTGTGTGTGTGTATGTGTGTGTGTGTGTGTGTGTGTGTGTGTGTGTGTGTGTGTGTGTGTGTGTGTGTATGAAGTTTTTTTTATTACTTTTATATACTTTTTTCGGCCACTAAGTGCAATACTTTTACCTTATATGATGAGGTACCTTTCGGTCACTTGACCATTGTCGAATCACTTCAGAATGATTCGACAATGGTCAAGTGACCGAAAATTGCCTCATCACATAAGAAAAATTATTGCACTCAATGGTGGAAAAAATATTATTTACAAGTAATAATAATAACTTAATAATTAATATTTGTACTTATAAAAATAACTGTAATTATATTGCAAATAAATACTACACTAAAAAGATGTGTTCAGCAAACATCTAATTAACTAAACAATTTTTAAAAAGTAAGTGAAAACATGATGTAAATGAACGATTTTGTCGAATACTTTTGTACCGTTATAACTAATGAAATTTTATTTATATATCAGCTGCAAATAATTAAATAATTTTGCAACATAGATGACTTCAATTACTACCTAACTTTTATAACTGTCAACTTCGTATGCCACCCTTAGAGAAATAAACGTATTTTCACATTACATACACCCCCTGGCAATAATGTGCCCCCTCTTAATATAAATTTACAATTTGTTTCACTTATACTACTCAAATTGAAAATAAAAGTTTTGTAATGGCTTTATGTGGATCATCTTGCCATGAAAAGGTAACTGTGTAACGATAAAGCAATGAATTTAGTAAGTGGAGGCAAAGACGTAATATTCATCAACTTAAATTTAAGAATTTTTGACAGGAAGAAAGTTTTAAGTGTAGTGACCACAGAGAATTAAATTGTAGTGGATTTTAAAATTTTACATTATATTTTTTTCATATCAGGAATAATTTTTTTTACACGATTACATTTTTCTGTTCTAAAACCTATTTTATAAAACGTTTTCCATTATAATTGGTAGTAATTAAATACAATATTTTTAGAAACTAACGTGTTTGTTGTAAATTTTAACATTATTAGGTGGAAAAACAATTCTTTTCAAGAAATAACTTATGATACTAATTCAACATTTCGACTTTAAGTCTTTAAAGTAGTCATTCATTACTTTGAGGTTAATTTAGTTTTTAAATATTCCTCCTAAGTTTTTTAAATTGCAATTTCAACAAATTTTAAAAGTAAAAACATAACGATTAATAGCTTTTAATTTGTTGAACAAAACGTTTGGCCTAAATGTAATAAAGCCTACGTAAATTGTTGAA
>JBAIZL010000001.1:361470282-361472782 GCA_036971475.1 Prosapia bicincta | reverse complement strand
CCACCGAAGTATGTTTCTAGAGCACAAGAGCCATATAGCTTAACGCATATTTGATTAAGGATTTTACTGTGAAAGGTTATTGCGACAGTATAGAAATTCAGTAAAACGTAAAAGAAAACTAATATTACAAGTAAATTAGTAATATCAAATTTTACAGAAATATATAAAACTGATTTTCACCAGATAGGTACAATAATTATTCTTATGTTTTTAACACACAAAAGAAGAATTCATTAAATTTATAAATATTCATACAAAATATATAGTTTGCATAGCCTAACTCAACTTACGTGTTTGAAGCCTCAGACTACATTGTAGACTCACATAAACTACTTATATATTGTACCTGACGCTGAGATAGTTGCATGAGTGTTGGCCTTGTAATTATTAGTTAATAAATATTAATTACTAATAATTATCAGTCATTAATTTTAAGTTATTGTAATTACTTTCTTTGCTAATAATTATCATTTACTTTGTAATTATTATTTAATTAATATAATTACTTAATTACTTCCCCTACGTTTATAAACAATAGCTAAATAGTTACCTAATGTTTTGTAATTAGAAACTTATTAGTTTTGCAAAATTTCCGATTATTGCGTATTTCCAAGATGGCATAAATTGATTGCCTTTAAATAAAATATTATTTAGAAAATTACATTAAAAAAATTTTAATTACGTAAGTTACTCATCGTTTTGTATTACAATTAGGCATTAACTATATACTGAATAGTTAAGACGAGCAGTTCACACGGATGAAATCAGATGGAATAACCAAAAAAATGAGTTAGCTTAATCGGCCCGACAATAGAAAGCGCTGTTTTTTTAAAATTTGTTGTACGATAAAGATCTAAAACTAAAGCAAGGAGAAACCATAGAATAAGTACTGACATAGCCCCCAGATAACGTGCAACTGAGACAACTTTAACATACTAAATATTTTGTTAACTATATATAGTGCCATAGAGACCCATCAACTGCCCCTGTCATTTTTAATGATTCAGGGGAGCAGCTAGGGGATTAAGGTTGTAATAAAGTTTTTTATATTCTTTATTGTTCACAAAATGAATTTATTTCAATATAATAAACTTAGCATTGATTTTAATCTTTCGAAAAGAAATTCAATTCTTACTTATTTAACATTAACACTGCTACAAGTTTGTAACAGACGTATATTTTATAAAACAATAATTGTACTTAAGGATAACATGATTAAGTACAAACATCACAGAACGGCCTTATGTGTGCCACGTGGTGTTCAAGGAATATAGTGAGGATAGTACGTTTCGACCTCCTTCCCATATTATCCTTGGTAGTCATTCCATGAGGGACGTGATTACTCAATAATCTGTTAAGTACACTCAGTGTAATTATGACACTAATTTTTCCTAAAAATACTTGAAATAAATATGTAATTTATTTTTCCTCTCCGTAAACATATTTTTAATTTTAAATACGTTAGTAAAATCTATGATGTACTCTCTAATACAAACAAAATGGTTGACATAACAACTGTCGTCATATCTTAATTCTGTTCAAGGTTTTGAATATTTCTTTTCTTAAACCAAGAAATAATTCAGAACTGTTGACTCACATTTCACGATTGCGCTATTTCCACTTCCGATTGTGCTCACCGTCTAACTAAACTTATGTACTGATAGACTATAAACAGACGGTTTTTGGTGTGTGTTCTGTATGACATGTTTGCAGGAATTATATCTGTCGAATACCTCAACATGTTTTAATAGGCACTCTTTTAATAGGCGTGTGTGTGTGTGTGTATGTGTGTGTTTGTGTGTGTGTGTGTGTGTGTGTGTGTGTGTGTGCGTGTGTGTGTGTGTGTGTGTGTGTGTATGAAGTTTTTTTTATTACTTTTATATACTTTTTTCGGCCACTAAGTGCAATACTTTTACCTTATATGATGAGGCACCTTTCGGTCACTTGACCATTGTCGAATCACTTCAGAATGATTCGACAATGGTCAAGTGACCGAAAATTGCCTCATCACATAAAGTAAATTATTGCACTCAATGGTGGAAAAAATATTATTTACAAGTAATAATAATAACTTAATAATTAATATTTCTACTTATAAAAATAACTGTAATTATATTGCAAATAAATACTACACAAAAAAGAAGTGTTCAGCAAACATCTAATTAACTAAACAATTTTTAAAAAGTAAGTGAAAACATGATGTAAATGAACGATTTTGTCGAATTCTTTTGTACCGTTATAACTAATGAAATTTTATTTATATATCAGCTGCAAATAATTAAATAATTTTGCAACATAGATGACTTCAATTACTACCTAACTTTTATAACTGTCAACTTCGTATGCCACCCTTAGAGAAATAAACGTATTTTCACATTACATACACCCCCTGGCAATAATGTGCCCCCTCTTAATATACATTTAAAATTTGTTTCACTTATACTACTCAAATTGAAAATAAAAGTTTTGTAATGGCTTTATGTGGATCATCTTGCCATGA